>FJOG01000017.1:576807-759669 GCA_900073065.1 Phialocephala subalpina
AACAACCACCATCAGTCCATCTTCAAGCGAGCCGTCCATCTGACAAGCCGTTCCAGTGACAAGCCACCCATTATTGAAAGACAACGGCACGGCAAAAAGTGAGAAACAATTTTGCACCAAAGATGAAAGATCCATCATCAACCCCTGTCAGCCATCTCGCATGGCCCATTGAAACTCTATTTTGAGTTTCTCGGGAACTGACCACAGTCTGACAGAGCTATGAGATTGATCTTCAACAGTAATGTGTCAAGAAACGATCCACAATGCTTATCCCCACAACCTATCTTATGGTAAAGTTCCAAAGGAAGTTTTTCGGGAAACGGAAACAGTGAATCGACGATCGCCATCCCGCGGGATGGGGCAAATTATTACCCCTTTTTTTAAGAGACTTTGTCTCAGCTCGGCACTTGCCAAACTTGCAATTCGGAAAATTGAGAGGAGACGGCAGGATCATGGTTGGGAAGGTAAGACGAATCGAATGGTGGTTTATTTCCGGGAGACGGTGAACGCTGGTTCATGTCCGATGAAAATTTGAAGAGCTGGAAGATGCTAGGGCTGGAAAAAGTGATGCTCAGTGGAAGTTGAGCACGAGTAAGGAGGGCGGAGGTTTCTATCAAATGTGCTGAGGCTGCGGGAAATCGTATGATCTGATAGACGGATCGAGCAGAGCACTATCGATATCTTTCTTTCGTCCGAGGCCAAGTGGCGGAAGGAACTCGAGTTGACACTTGTAGCTTGTACCGTACCGGTTCTGACCATCATGGCGCGAGAGCCGTAGCACTTTTTTCATCAAACACTCGACAGGCAGGAGGAGGGGGCGAGTCCATACTGCCTCTCGTCGCATAATGATTACTTGAAAGTGCAGTTGCTTGCTCCACACCAAGAAACTTGTCGACGCCAACTTTTGAGATACTGTGGAACCAACGTCCCCTTCCATCCTCGGCCTTGCCGGCAACGTCAGAAGTGGCCATGTTGAACGCCAAGCTGCATCTTCTAACAACCTCGAGATTGCGCACTCTAGACTTTGCAATCCATGCAGGAAATCGATACTATGAGTAGTGGAAAACGCGACCCCCACGCGCACCACCACCACACTTGCTGACCTCCACCCACCTCCTGACCCCCTCGAGTAACAGTCTAGCCCAAATCATGGGCTAGACAGAGGCTAGGGAAACAACCACGCTTCCCCACAATTTCCAGGAATCTCTTAGCGGCAGCCATCCCATTCCCAAAAGCTGCAACACCTTGTGCCACGATCGGGTAAATCGGCCCTATCCTATCGAAGGCTGAGGATGTGAGATGCAGGAATGGGGAAAACGAGTCTAAGGCAAACTAATGCTGGTGATATCTCGATGAGAGCAACCAGCAGCCTTGCGCCACGGCCAGGTTGTTTTTGAGGAGGGGTAAGGTGAGGTGAGGTAAGGGAAGGAGGGGTTCACGGTTGTCAACATCCATGCTTCAATGACACGTCTGACAGTGGCCAATTCCTCAACGATTCAGTGTCAGCTTTGATGCTTGCGACTCATGGACGGGCTTTGACGCCTTCGATATTTTGGTACTGAGGGGTTGAGCAAGTGTGCTAATTAACACACCAAAGATCGAGAATGTGGAGAAGTACGACTGCAGGATTTTGAGTGGTTGGGAAGTTTTTCCGTCTGCTGTCATTGCCAGAACGCCATATTACTGCGCAAAGCCGGAGGGAAGGTAGACGAAGAAAACGCGGAGGGCAGGCAAAGAGAATGGAAATAGACAGACGGGAAAGGCCAGATACGTCAACAGCTGCTGCCTCGCGTTCTGTAGCACGTCCAATTTGGAACCTCTAGCCTTTATTCTCACAACAGCATAACGTGAACTCGATGTAGTAGCATGGCGCGGGCCAGCCAAAGAGAGTGAGGGGTAACTCCTCATGCATGTCATCTCTAGACCCTTGGTCTTGAACATCGCCTCCAATTCGTCGTCTCGCTCGGCACGCTCCACTGGTTTTGTTTTGAAGCACATGTCCAAATATCCACATTGGGGATTGCCAACGGTGAATGACTTGGCTTTTAAGACCCGAAATGGTCTTTTGCAGACTGTGGGTAGGTTAAGGGAATGTAACGGAGAAGAGGGAAAGGACACGTAGATTGTTGCCTATCTCAACAGCACAGCCTTGCCGGGAATAAAAGTTGAAACGGATGGGTGTCGGTGAGGTCTTCGTTGCACACGGGGGTCTTATGTTGCGGAGGGTACGGGATCGAGGTTGAGGGAAGGCGAAGATTTCGGCTTGTCTCTCCCGAACGAGCCGCGTGGGATGTCAAGGTCCCGAAGTGAAGGCGTGGGGGTCAAAGCAAAGTACCACCTTGTATCGAGTACAAACCCGGTTATCCTTCTCAACCAAGGAAAGTTCCAGGCACTAGATCTTGCATGCTGAAGAAACAAGATTGGGTCAAGCCGGGAAAGTAGACCGCAGATCTCATGATAGGAACGCGTCCAGCTCGTGCTCGAGGCTCGATCAGACCAAGTATCTTTCGGCTATGGTTCAGCTGTTGAGAATGAGAATGCAAGCGCAATTGAACAGGCAATTGAAAATTGGCTCAGTTGCCGTACAGGAATGGAAGAGCGGATAATGATTGTTGTCCATGATTCCACGACAGAGATTTTGAAACAATGTCCCAAGAATGTGAGCTGTGAGCTGTGAGCTGTGAGCTGTGAGCTGTGAGTTGTGAGTTGTGAGCTGAGAGTAAAGAGACATCCAGCGGAAGTTCGTCACCGCCCCTCCTTCACGAATGTCGGGTGGGCAGACTGCCAGAAAACCACAACGCTCCGGGGTCTCTCCTCACCTGCCGACTCGAGATCTGCTCCTAGGACAACAAAGAAAATAGGTCGGAATCTGCAGGAGCAATACCCGGTCCCCTAGGATGTTACTCTATCTCTGCTCTAGACTCGATATTTTTCTGCTTGCAAAGTTGCAAAGAGTAAGAACAGACCAGGTTCTGGCCCGCCCCGAGGAAATACTCACGCGTGAATGACCATTTTTACAGCAACGTACCCTTCCATTGCCAACGGCGCAGCGTATTGGGTAGCACTACATATGACGTGGAGATGATTGCAACCGCAGACTGGTTGGATGGCCTGTTTTCCGCATTCTTTTCGCATCGTCTTTGCGCACTGTTAGGTAAGACGCATCCAGTATCGCGCTTCAGCGTTGGATCTCCTGCAAAGCGTGCGATCTCGTGACTCCTGCAACCTTATCCTGGTCCCCCCGCCAATGTCCGTCAGATCCAGCAGGGCTGGCGAGGGCCAGTGAGAGGCCATCACACCGATTGAAAAGGTCGCCCGGCAGCAGCTCAGCCTTCTCCTCTTTTTCTCCGCCTGACGCAACCCCCTGACTGGAAATAGAAAATATACTTTGTACTCCGTATGTACTTCGTGGCCAGAAGGTTGACCTGGACATGGGCGGAACCGATTTCGACTGGCGCGCACGGTGCTCACCGTCACGATGATTTTTGGGATTACAGTACTGGTACAGTAGACTCTTCGGCGGTTGCTTTTCCCACGCCTCGTCGTCCTCTTTCCCAGGTTCTTGCTCCACCCCCACGCTCTGCACAACCAGCCCAGGCCAGGATCACGCCTGATGGTACCAAGAGCCACAATCCTGGATATTTTTACGAGGGCGCACACAGCAGATCAGCAGGCTGCAGCTGGTTTCGAGCCTCTTCTGGTGCCCCAATAAGGGAAGGTTGATTGACCTTTTCTGCGCCTGATCTTAGCGAGCACGTCAAGCTGCCTTCCCCGCGCTTTGATTTGGTGTGGCCGTGTCAGACGACACAACACCTTTTGACGAACACTCCTGCCCTCATTGTCTCTCCTCAGCACCAACGACTGACTGACTGACTGACGGACACACTACCCCTCCACCTCCACCTCCGCCTCCATCTCCACCCTTCAACACGAGCCAGACCAGCGCGTCAGTGGCCCAATACGAGCAAGCACCTACGTCGCCGCTCTCGTCGTTCAGCTGCAGGTCAGGTCGTGGCCTGGTGCCGCGGTGAGCCGAGGACTGAGGGATAAACAGGCACGGACAGGGCCTTGAGCCTCTTTTTTTGCTTTTGCTGCCACTGCCAGGCCAGAGACCGCTGAATGGACGCCCCAACAGCCGTGCATTCGCATTCCAGATGCTTGGGAATAAGCAAACCTAGAGATTGCAGACACCGCCTTGATACCGCGAGACTCGACCCTACTCGCTGCAGAAAAGGGGCCATGGCAGCCACCCAGCCCCAGAATGCAGGAATGCAGGAATGCAGGAATACTGAAAAGGGGGTGAGGTCATACTTTGGCCTGATGATCGTCTCAGCAAATGCTAATGCTGCCCGCCTCAGAAGCAGGAAAGTATCAAGTATCATTTTTCCCTTTGACTAAACAATGCATTTTTTTGCAACGTTGCTGGTGATCAGCTGCTGTGCTGAGAGTTTCAGTGCGACCAGGAACTAGCGAATCTGGCGATGCTTCCTACTCACTTTGCGTCTTATTTAGTATCAAACTCCACAACTGTTCCTAGTCCGCTGCACATCGAGTTGGCCGAACGCCCGTTGAAGCTTGACCTGGCTGAACCAGGGCTACAAGCCGAGCCACGAGGATGGCCGTGGTCATTCGCGACTAAACTCACAAAACTCCCCCCACGCTAAGAAGTTCAAACGAGATGCATCGAGGTACTTGGTACGAAGCAAGATCACACTTCACACCCCCTACCCGGCTACCATCGACGCACTCCCCGCTCGCGGAATTTGTCCTGCGCCACCCCAGGAACAATAAAACAATACTTAACCTGGCCAAAATACTTTCACCTTCGTAAGAAAAAAATCACCTAAGACAGTCCGTCCCCTCAGCCTTCTCCACCTCCTTTACATGCACTACTACCCTTTCCCACCTTTGTTTTAAACAAGCTCCCATCTCCACTTAGACACCGATCTACAAAAGTCCCACCTAGTCTGCTTTCCTCCGAACTATCAGACTATTGATCCGTCCAATTCACCGAGCTCAATTGGAAACCCAACTCCGTCCATACTTATTACCAGAGCTTCCTTCCGAGTCAATCCTCAAAATGTCACCGCACAACGACGCACCTTCCCCCGCAGGCAGCTTCACTCAATCCTCCTTCACCACTATGTCATTCCGTCCCGCCGCCGGCTCTGGTCTAAGAGTATCTGGCAGCTCCAACAGCATCTTCGACGCGCCACTAAATGATTCGCAATACTCCTCCTCATACAGCAGCGCATCTTTCGACCCAGAAGACAACATGCCCCGCCACTTGGTACCCGGAGTCTACGTCCCAACTCCCTGCTTCTTCGACCCAGTCACGGAAGACCTCGATACCGCAACAATTGCCTCACACGCAGTACGCCTCGCACAAGCAGGTGTCGTTGGATTAGCCACACAGGGTTCCAATGGCGAGGCTGTCCACCTCACCCATTCCGAACGCCAGACGGTGACTTCCACAACCCGATCCGCGTTGAACTCGGCCGGCTTCTCACATATCCCCATCATTGTTGGCTGTGGAGCACAATCGGTGAGAGAAACGGTACAATACTGTCGCGAGGCGTATGCAGTGGGCGGCGACTATGCCCTTGTGCTCCCGCCTGCATACTATGCGGGATTGTTTGCGCCTGCATCAGCTTCTGTCATCGAATTCTTCCAAACCGTCGCAGACCAATCCCCAATTCCCATCCTCATCTACAACTACCCAGGAGCCGTGTCCGGAATGGACCTGTCTTCCGACGTCATCATCCAACTTTCGGCCCACCCGAACATTGTGGGTGTGAAGCTGACCTGCGGCAACACCGGAAAGCTGAACAGGATTGTAGCCGCCACCAAGGGTACCAAGTCGTCAAAGCCACAATCGTCAAGTGCCGCCCCACCGTTCTTGGTTCTGGGGGGAAGTGCCGATTTCACGATGCAGAGCTTGATTGGTGGTGGTCACGGCATCCTCGCAGGATTGGCCAACATCTCGCCTAAGGCCTGCATCGAGATTATGCGTCTGTACCGAGAAGGAAACTTTGCAGAAGCCCAGGAGATGCAAGAGGTCGTTGCCAGAGGTGACTGGACCGCCATCCAGGGCGGTATCGTGAGCACCAAGTCTGGAATGCAGAGCTGGCTGGGATATGGCGGCTATAGCCGATCGCCCTTGCCCCGCCCTACCAGTGAACAGAACGCAAAATGGAAGGAGGGCTTCAGGGAGCTCTTCGCATTGGAGAAGAGCCTGTAATGAGTGCGAGTGCGACAAATCGATGCAGATGCGCAACGCTGGGCGAATCCGTGACAATGGCAACAGGCATGGGAGTAATTTGATTTGGGTCGGGCAAACGATAATGTCTAGCGATGATGATTCGGCGGTTCCGCGATGTCTTCAAAAAGTCTTCCGACCACCGTCTTTCTTTCCTTTTTCTTTCCTTTTTCTTTCCCTCTGTTTGGACCAACAACGAGGCGTCTGGGATTGAGTCCTACAGGATAGGATGCAAGCCTCCTCACGAGTCTGCCTGGGTTGAGTCTCGGTGGGGGTTTCGGAGATGCAGCTTTCAACGTCTCCTCGTGGCGGTGTCTTGGGTGCGGCATACGTGTATTAATCTGGCCTGACCTTTCCCTCTTTTTCTTTGCTTTTTCGACACCGACTTACTGGGCTGCATGGATCCTCTCAACGGTCGCGCGAAAAGTCCAACAGGAAAATTGTTTCTATGCGAAAATCAAACATATTAGATACTTAGATAAAATGAAAGCTTCACAGCTGACTTTACCTAACAACACAATCCTTCCATCCTCATTATCTTTTCTGATCGTTGATCCGTCTGTTCTTCATACCGGCGTCTGATTTTGCTTCAGCGTTACATTGCATCCAAGAAGAAGAAAAAGCAAGCAAAGAATCAGGCAAGGCAGATAAGACTCCACGAGGAGGCCTCAAATCAAAAGTTCACCGCATTCCTTTCAACCTTGACAGGAGCAGTCCCCTGATCTAGAAAGAAACGAACATGCCTGCCTGCTCTTGCTGTTCGGTGAGATTGCCATCAAGGTATGATCATGAACTTTCTCTCTCTCAAAGAGTGGGATATTCCCTATCACATATCACATGAAAAATCCCCTACCAACTCTTCTCCAGCCAAGTTCAAGACCCAGAGTCCCACGTTTTGGAGCCCGATGCTGCAGGAGAGACATGCGTCGTGGATATCAGCCACCAACATTTCAACAGTCAGGCTCTTTGGTGATCGGGCAATCTGATTATTGTATGTCGTGCTATTCGGGCGGGGGTGGGACATCCGGATTTCAAGCAAGGCAAGACTAGAAGTGACTCCTCGATGACTGACACCTTGGGCATCGAGCCTTGAGCATCGATGGTATCGTGGCATAGCTGCAAGCCTTCTGGCTGCAGGAAAAGCTGTATTGAGGTCAGCATTTGGATGTTTGTGTATTTAGTATGGGGCCTCGAACATCCATGACGAGAGCTGCATGAGAAGCTGAATCAGGCTGGGTGCAGAAGGGGAGGAGATGGGAATAGATACCTCAGGCGGCTAAGATTCTCAGCCTCATATTTTTCGAGTGATCGGACAAGGCAACTTTTTGATCATGTGTGAGTGCTAATGGGTTGAGAACTGTAAATGCTCGCTTCTGTGTTTTGTTCCTGATTTTTCTGACTTGTTTTGTGTGATTTCGGTTGATATTGGTTGACGTGCAGTATTTGTATGACTAGGACTTGAACATAGAGTAGCTCTCAAGTGGGTAAAGATATGTGTTTGTATCACTTAAGAAGCACCGACCACTTGAGGAAGCAAAGAAGGCGGTGCATGCGCCAAATTAGCCTTTCTTTCTTTTCTTTTCTTTTTTCTTTTTTTCAAACCTTCTCAAAATTTTCAAGTTGCCATCATTTTGCTTCGCTGCTTCAATACTCCGCACACGTCGGAAAGTTTGATGCGATGTTCGATCTCGTACTTTCAGCACGTTCAAATCTCAAGCCTCATGATCCTCGTTCTTGAAAAGGGGTAGCGAGGTACTTGCAAGCAACCTGTTTCACATTTCCATTCTATCAATAACTAACATCTATACATATCACATGCTTGGTGTGTGTTGCAATGAACTGTACTCGTCGGCTTCAAGAACTTTCGTCGCGAAGTGATGGCTTGTGAAGAGATTGTGTGTGAGTGTGGGTCTTGTCAAATTTCTTTCAGAAGGAACTCAACACGCTTTTTGCCTCACTGCACGCGTTGCATCTGATTTGAGGTGCACACTTCCCAGGTTGACCTTGGCGATGCGTGCGACGAGAAGAATGCAGGTGGTCGACGAAAAGAGAAGGAGGCATCTCTACTACTGTCACTATAAGCGGCCCCCCTCGGATTCTTCGTCCCTGATTCTCTTCTCACTTCATCAATTTTTCGAGAACATCATTTGATCTGAACCTCGACTTCCAACTTCAACTCTTTATTTTCTCAATGTCTGAACCACAATCGTGTTTCTCAAATCACTTGACGCGTCGTGTTGTCGGTTGGTGCGAGGTTTGAAATACAACCGCACTGTGCTTCGGTGCTCTAGCATGCTGAAGAATTTGGTTCACAACGCTACCAACAAATGGTTGAGTGCGGCCACGACGCTACCGTCCTCGAGTGAGGGCTGCCGCACGATCGTCAAACGACACATCGACGAGACGAAGTCCGGGATGAGATGGAAGAATGGGGTATTCAAGTGCATTCAATTGCAGTTCTCAATTGCAAGATTTTGGGGTTGAATCAAGCTGATGACTGTCACACTGAATCGTGAATAGCGGAGGAAGGTTGCAGTGAGTAAATGAAAGACTGCGAGGAAGGTTACTGAACGGGAAGGAAGTAGCCAAGACCATCCTTCCCAAAATGACGTCCCTTCTCACTCGAACATCAAACAATTGATCGATTGCGTCAGGTATCAAAACTTCATAAAACAGTAGTAGAAAGAGGCAGAAACTCAACTACTGCCAGGGCCAAGGTAGAGTAGGCCTTGGGTACTAAGCCAACCACAAAAGAATCTGCTTTCCATCTAGGCCGCTCCCTCGCTTAGCCACTTTCCGCCCCCAAAAATGCAAAAATTCCACGGCCGACCAGCCCAAAAAAGGCTACATCAACAGAAACAAGTAGCAAAAACTCAGGAATGCCAGAGGTAACATGACAGCCTGTAGAAAAACAGGGAGCCACCTAGTTGTTTTAAAGGGGCTAGCTAAACCCATGATAGGCGACTTGCGCCCGAGCGTCCTGGAGGTGTTACCGCCGTCGGGCACCTAGGGTCTGGAGTTGAAGAGAATGTTATTATTTAATTATACATGGCATTGGGATGGGAATGGAGGGTCTGGGTACGTGCGAGTGGCTAGCTGGTTGGGACAATGGGGAGGCTTAGGTTCCAGAATCTGCTCTCCGCCCATTACCTCACCTCGCTCATTCTCCAAAAATTCAACATCACGCAGCATAAATGGCAGTATTATACTGTCGAGAATGATGTATTAAAGAAGCAAAAAACTCGTCACCTCTAGAGGCAATGTAGGAGAGCTGGGAAAACGGCTGGCCAAACCATTTTTTAAAGAGGCAAGTACGCAGTCGTGGCCATGCGACTTGGTCGTTACACCAAGAAACAGACGGCTATACTTATAAAAATTGTGTTTATTTAACTCCATAAGGGATCGGAAGCAGATTGTGTGTAATGTGACTCACGTGCGAGGGGCTAGCTAATTTGAGGTACGCTTGGGTGTTGGGTCCCAGGTTTGAATAAACTTCACAGAAAGGGAAGGCGCTGGAATGTTTACTATACTTAGGTCGCACCTGCCTGATTTATAATTGAACTACGAGTATTATGATACATGCTTTCCTGGGTTTCTGGGTTTCTGTGCATCAATCCAAGAAGCAGAAGGAACGTGAAGACAGGGAGACACTTCTGGTAAAGGGTCGCAGGCTAAAGTCTGACCCAGCTTGAGAAGCTCCTTCCAAGCATGTTACTCAGACGCCGATTTTGACTTCGGCAACACAAGAACAGAAATACCAATGCCAGTCACGAAGGAGGAAGTTAGGCCACATCTTTTCTTCGTATCCTGTCTCTACTGATGCCTCACCCCTTGGTTGAGCATTTGCTTCATTTGAAAGACGACATCCCAAACACGGGATCTGAAAGCACAAGATAAATTCATTCAGCCACCTTCAACGATTCTGAATGGTTCCAAACTTGCATTCCAACCTTCCGACCGATTCATTCTCGTTCGGTTCACGTGGACGCTCCCCTGAATTATCCGAGCTCGCTTAGCCTGCGCTTCGGAAAATCACCAATTTCCGTCGACACAAACGGCGAAGCCGGCATAAAAAATATGATGAAAACGGGTAGGAGGTCTAAGACCTTAACTAGGGAGAAATGATGGAACATTGTCAGAAGAAGAGCAGAAAATTTTGGTATATTGCGGCGAGTTCGCAGCTTGGATCTTGTGCACCAAAAAAATTCTCGCGATACTAGAGCGGCAAAAGGGAGGGGTAAGAAAACTTCAAAAAACAGAACTCCATCTGGGAGAAAAGGGGGGGGGGAAAGGCACCAGGTCATGCAAAAAAAAAACTGCAAAAAAAAACTAACGTGTCATCATGGCAAGGCCTTTCAGATTGTCAGATAAAACCCGGATCACAGAAGTATGGCTGGTAATAGCTAAGAGTCGAAACTGGGCCAGCTTTCACTACCATGGAACACACAGGCTCAACGGCACCTGATCCCAGTGATACTCCATTGTAACTCTCCAGTTTTTGTTGGTTGAAGTAAAAATGCTTATTTAAATCTATACCTGTGTTAGCGGTTTCATGGACGAGGCTGGCTTATCCGGAGGAGACCTCGGATCTACTCTATTAACGCGTTAACTTTAGTGCGCTTGAGGACTCGCATGCGCGTTTACATTATCTTCGAGCATGCACTCTACAAGTATTGTTGTTCCAAACCCATGTTCCTTCCATCCACCATTCTCCCTTCCCTTCTGCCTTGACGCGGCTCGAGGCTCACACAAGCAGGATCTCCACACCCATATCACGCATCACCTCCCTCCAATCCACGATAACCTCGCCCTCTGCTACTCTCCTACCGAGAAGATTTCTCTGACAACTTCGTTCATTCCACACAGCTTCGATCACCGTCCTCACATCTCTCCGATTCGCCGCGCCCATCAAATCCACGGTATCTAGCCACGCCCTTACCCGAAGCTTTTGATGCTCCTCGAAAACTTCCGCAGCGCCGATAAATACAGGCCAGAGCGTGACGTAGCCGCCTTTGAGCCGTTCATACTCCTCGACGGAACTGAGGAGATTATCGAGGAGGGGTACAAGCGTGTGCGGCAGGGAGTTGAGGATGCGTCGATGGAAGTGTACCAGGACTCCCGTCCTAAAGATTTCATGATGAAGCCTCACAAGTTGATTTGACGACGAAGCTTCGAGTCCATAGCTCTGGATTCGTTGGTATAGACCAGCGACATCCTCTCGATATTGCTGAACTTTGCCATCGCCATGGCGGAGTCTTGACTCGAGCATATTGACGTCGTGCAGGTGATTCATTAGAATTCCATCTGCGCCAGCTGTGAATCCAAATTCATGTCGACATACGACAGCAGCTATGAAGGGTGATATAGCCTCGTTCAGCTGGGTGCTGTTCAGGCTTGGGACACCCATGGTGTCAACTCGGATCTTGACGATGATCAGGCTTTGTGCTATTGTCCATGCTTCTTCGGATGCTTCCCAAGGCTTTTCGTGCTTGTGAGTTACGAGAAAGTTCCAGGCTCCATCGAGATGCATTCTCCATACGTTGGAGATACCAGCGTAAATCTTTGATACTGTTAGCTATCTCAACTCATGGGTAAGGGTCAATGTCTTTACTTCAGCCATGATCAACGTCATGATGCTTGCTACAACAGTGCTGAAGTCCATTTCCTTGCTCTCGAGACCTTTCCTCAGATCCTTAATTCCATCGGCATAGAACTTTATTGCAAGCGCGGACATCTTGTCTCGTTGGGAACCAAGTTGAGCCAGATTTCCAGCTGCTTGAGCAAGCATAGCATTGTACAGGGCCCTTTGTCCACGACTAGAGCCTTGTCGTGCAAGACGAGGATAGAAACTCATCCATGGGTTCCGCTTGTCCTTGAATGGCATCATGTTCAATGCCGTGTAGGTGAAGTAGTGGTGACACAGTTCTTTGATTATTCTGACATCACTCCGCGTACTATTTGGTGTATCTGATATCGATGGTGGCACTCGTGGATAGCCGACGGGAGTACAGAAGACTGTGAAAGGTCCAGCTGCTTTTTCAACTGCTTCTGTTTCATCGTGACTTTCGACATCGCATTGAGTGATGAATGCGTCTATTTCCGGGGACTGATGAATGGTGTACCCGTGCCAAGTAAGGTCTATCCCGATCAGTCTGGGTTTGGCAACTCGCTTCTTGTTCTTACGTACCGGATCGGAGGACACGACGCCTGCCCGGCGGATATTTCTGATACCCTTTGACCCAGACATAAATTGGCTCATACCCGCTGCATTGGTCACCTCGTTTCATGCAAGCCGTGCATGCAGGTTGATTCTCGTCACACTACCAACTTGTCAACCTTACCTTCTGTTAATAGATGGGAGCGTCATCACCTTCACTTTCCGAGACCTACAGGTCCAGCAACCCTTCATAAGAGTTCACCGTCAGCAAACGATTTTCTCTAATTTTCGATGCAAGCGTTGGAAGAAGCTCACGGTAAACGTCTTTTCACGCCGAACCTTCCGCTTCGTGGCGGTCGAGTGGGAACCCTTCGAACAAAAGGCAACATCCATTTCTCGCTGTCATTGCCAACATCCAGATTATGATATGGAAATGGAAACATTTCCGTCTCCTTGATACATATGTCAAATAGGTTTGATTTTCAGCAGGATGGCAACAACGTAAGTGAGGTTGAAACAGGGATATGACAGCGATAGCGTTGCCGATCCCGGATGCAGGCAGTAGCTACTTTCACGTAAGCCACCACCAGCACCAGTCTTCAAACGTCAAGAGCTACTTCTGATCCATATGCATGTTTTGAGATTCTACACAACTGGTATATCGAGTGATGTGAAGTTAAATTTGGTATGTGACAGCGGGGAAGTCGATTTGGGCACTCGTAATGTGATCTCGCTTTCCTAGTATCGAGCATGGATGCATAAGTATGTGTCGATGCCATAGTATGCTTCCTCCGTCAGCACATTCATCAGCTTTTTTGTTCTCAAACTCACCTACTACATCAAGGAAACTCTCTTTGAGGTTTCAAGGTGACTTTCAGACCAATATGACTTCTCTAGATAACGACGCACTCTATGCCTCGGCACAAAAGAACCTCCTCGTTTTCGGAAGTAGCTTCCTTCCAGATGTCATCGTCCAGACATCAGGTCTCTACCTCTATACCGCTTCCGGCAAGAAGATCATGGACTGGACATCGGGCCAAATGTCTTGTCTCATCGGTCACGGCCATCCAGCGATCGTCCAGACCATCGCTGAACATGCTGCGAAGCTTGACCACTTGTACAGTGGCATGCTATCACCTCCAGTCATCGAGCTGGCCGAGAAGTTGACAAGTGCTCTGCCTGATGGTCTTGATAAAGCGGTGTTTCTGAGTACGGGTGGAGAAAGTAACGAGTGTGCGATCAAGTTGGCGAAGATGTACACTGGGAAGTTCGAGATTGTGGGTTTGGGTGCGAGCTGGCATGGAGTGACAAGTGGTGCAAATGGTGCCCAGTATCATGCTGGCAGGAAGGGATATGGTCCCGTGGCGAGTTACCCTATCCGTGATATCCGAAACTCTGTCATCGCTGACAGGATTTAGATGCCAGGTATGCACATGCTGCCGTCTCCCGATGCATATCGTTCGATCTTCCGAAACAAAGACGGCTCATATGATTGGGGGATGGAGCTCAATTATGGATGGTCTCTCATCGACAAAGCTTCTGCTGGATCTCTTGCCGCTGTGATTATGGAACCTATTCTCAGTTCTGGTGGTATGATCGCTATCCCTCCGGGCTACATGGCAGCCATGAAAGCGCACTGCAGAAAACGAGACATGCTCTTGATCGTTGATGAAGCTCAGACTGGGCTCGGCCGCTGTGGTGACCTCTTTGCTATTCAGCATGAAGGCGTGGTGCCGGACATTTTGACATTGAGCAAGACTTTGGGGAACGGACTGCCACTGAGCGCTGTGATTACGAGCAATGAGATTGCCAAGGTAACGGAGGAGAGAAATTTCATGTTTTATACAACGCATGCTAATGACCCCCTTCCTGCCTCCGTCGGTCTGAAGGTTTTGGATACGGTACTTGAAGGGGGCTTGGTGCAGCGATCAAAGATTGCTGGAGCGCAGTTGCATGCTGGATTACACCGCTTGATGGATAGGTATGGCTGTATTGGTGATATTAGAGGGAGAGGTCTGATGGCAGGAGTTGAAATCGTCAGTGATCGCGAGACAAAAGCAGCAGCCATTGATTTCGGAAAGAAGTTGAGCGCTAGGATGATGGAGTTGGGTCTCTCTGCCACGATCTCAGCCAGGACAACGTTCTCAGGATGCATCAGAATAGCTCCCCCTCTGACCATTACAGATGATGAGTTGGCTGAGGGGTTGGCAATGTTTGAGGAGGCTCTGAGAACCACTCAGGGGTCGATGCCATTGTATTGAGCAGCTAGAGCTAGCGATCAAAGGTTAAGAAAAGAGAATGCTTTGAGACATGCAACGGCCAAACAACCAAGCCTATGATCGTCTTTGATAGGACCTGCGGCTTGCTATTTGATACCCAACATCTTCCCAAGCCGTAATTAAAGGATTGTGACACAAATTGCTTCAGTGTCCAACGCGTAGGAGATATAAAGAAAGCGCGAACGGTTCAATGCCCTACAATATCTGACATTGTGATGCCTGTAAGCCCTTTCTCAATATCGGTTTAGAGTCGGGCATCGAGCCAGGCCGGCCAAGCACCAAAGAGTGACCCGTCCCAGCGACCGACCCACTATTCAATCTTCTTTGCGACTTGCAATCTGCCATCAATTTCTCTAATTCTAACTTTGAGGTAGTCCATCTTTGCAGTAGATATCCACTTTCTCACCGTCCCACCAGTGACACTGTCGGCTCTCTTAAGCCGGTCCTCGGTCTCGGAGCTCCACAAAGCTCCCACTGTAGCCCACGAGTTTCCTAACAAGATGAATCTGCCACGCACCTAGAATAGAGTAGTGACAGTTCCAACTATGAACAGATGCAATATGTTGACAATCGCGAAAATGGCGAAGAATCGTTTAGACGTTGGCATCTGGACATCCTTCATCGTAACAACTGTCACAGACTACGATTCAACAAACTTTTCGAGGTGGTCATAGTAAGCCATACAG
Source organism: Phialocephala subalpina (assembly GCA_900073065.1). Classification (NCBI taxonomy): domain Eukaryota; kingdom Fungi; phylum Ascomycota; class Leotiomycetes; order Helotiales; family Mollisiaceae; genus Phialocephala; species Phialocephala subalpina. Next base: position 592,189 of record FJOG01000017.1, read on the forward strand.
AGAAGGAGAGTATAGTAGGATTGAAGCGCAACAGTAGGATTTCGCGTATCTTGTAAAGTATCCTGGTATAAAGCGATCTGTTTTCCATGGGGTTGCGTTGGAAAGTCCGAATCCGACTCGTTTGCATAACTGCTCGGGGACAAGATACATGTCACACACATGAGCGTTATAGTGTTGAAGCCCCCACCAGTCTCAAACAAGGCAATATCTGTAATACTGAAAGGTATGTCTACAAGCCTTGGGGATTCCCACGCAGACAGGTTTCTCATGCCGAACATGCCCCGATCATTCATCGTAGACGGAGCAGAGTTACTGCCATATACTTGAAGCTGTTGACGAGCATCGTGGGTATCGTAGGCTAACTCTGAATTGTTCCATGTGATGGAAGGTTCTGCATATGTCCCTATGTCCCTCGATGCTTCGACTGGTACAATCTTGGATGACACGGATGAATAGCAAACTATGACTGCCAGCGAAAATGATGTTCCGTTGTAGATATCTGGACCCATTCTCCGTCTTCCCGCATAGTTGATATTCCAACGTTGACTGGACAATCAGCATGCTTGGCAGGGCTACACGAAGGAAACAAAAAGTCGAAAGTGCCTGTCATGTTCAAAACTAGATTGACTGCGCGGGATGCCGGGTAAGTGCTGTTGTCGCCTAATGGGGAAATCAATCGAGCATTCGATATAGAGGGTAAACAGATTGTCACAGGCCATTCGTCTGTACTCTTGCCTGGAGTAGCAGCTGTAAATACACATTTGAAGGGAGTTGAATCAGAACCGTCGTCGTCTTCAGCCGGCGTTAACCAAGGGCTTTGTGATGTCTTGTTGAAATTGGGAGCCATCATTTCTGTTCGAAGGCGCCCAGTGAAAAAGCTTGGGAATCCAAGGCTTGGATAGGCTACATCGATAGATTTGAAAGAACAGGTCGCATGCACGCCACTCTCGTATCGAAAACCATGGCAGGGCCTGAATATTCGACGACCTGATCACGGGTACTCTCCGATTCGATCAGCAAGAAAGCTCGCATAGAAAGACCAGTGTCCCGAACTCCACGTTGCTCGTCAATCGGGGTGGTTCGGAGTACTCTCCGAAGTAAGGTAGATTGGGAGGATGGCCTGGCGGGAATGTCTCCATATGTGAAATCCAATTTGTCGTGCTGTTGGTGTTGAAAGGCCCAAGAGTCATGCCAGAGGAAATATTGTTCTGGACAATATCGAGTTTGCCTGAGGCGATGTCTGACAACAACGCAGTTGAACTGAATTAGAGTAGTGATGTCGTCACGCTTAGACTAATGAGTAGACCTCTAGCCACGAAGCTTGCTTTTCTCAGTGTCCGTATGAACCACAACATCGATAAAGGTCCATTGCTTTGGCTTGTCAGGAGACTAATGCCTGGAGCATCTGGCAGGCAAATTTGGAAATATTCCAAGAGAAGCGAAGCAAGTTGCGATACCGAGATAGCCGCTTGTGTAGTTACGGTCCATCGAAGGGGCATTGCCGCGAGAGTGACGGATGTCGGGATCCTCTCTCGGTGAGTAATCTTGAACCAGACCGTATTCGAGTTTCAGCAAACCAGAGGAAAGTAATGAAAGCAAGACAACATATATTGATAACGTCGCCGCAACGAGGGTAATAAGATTGTAGTAACCAAGGGGACCGACAACTGATACGCGGTTTCTGTTGACGAGTCTGATATCAGTACGGGTGTCGTCGAATTGAGATGATGCAACCGCCTTGATCTCTACTTCCATAGCTGATTTGGTTGTTGAAGGGCTTTCGGATGGGAAATATATGGTTTCAATGGACTGCGGACCAGCAGCCAAGACCTCAGGATCCGGGATAGAAGTCGTCGAGTACAGATGTTGACTCAAGAAAGTATCTGTTCCGAAATTGGACCTCTCGAAATTTGGAATGCTGTTTTCTGCGTGCGAGTCCTCCATGCTGAATGGTGTCCTCACTTGACAGCCTCGTTTCTTTATGTGAAGGCGATAGTGAGAATGATCTGGAAGAGGCGTAATAGGTCCTAGGTTACGAAGTGCCAATAGCAAGTCTTCCACAGAAAACGCTTGGGTAGAAGGGTAGCATTATAATAGCGGAAGAGCATATTGTGAGATGAACTCGACTGCTCAAGAGCGCCCTGCTCTGGTTGAAATAAACATGCAGGTGCGACGTTCAATTGACGACGTTGCGTAATCGCTATTAGTGTGTGTTGTGAATAAAGATATGATAAGTGCTATCGATACCGCTGCTGAAGGCATACACGAGTCGCAGAATACTATATGTTGAAAGCCATATGTTGACTTGAGTGTGCCGCTCCATGATGGGGGCGGTAAGAGGAGTAACTGTAGCTTTGCATTATCTCAGATACCTGATTAGAGGGAGGACGTATGTTGCTCAGGGCTGCATATATTGCTCCTACTCGCAGAGCGAGAGTAAGGCCACTGGGAGATACTCTACCGTGTACATGCCTTCAGCTGCAGTACGTGTAGGGGACATTATCTAGATTAAGTTGAAACGTCAGATAGCATTTGAGCTTGTAGACCTATCAGAAGCTTCAAATCGTATTCGAACAACATGCTCTTTCGCTGTTGGGGTGAGTTAGATGCATGCCCATCTGACTCAAAGCTCCGGTTGCAGTTGAAGGAGGGAAGAGGAGAGGAGAGGGTGAGAGGGTTAAGCTTGAGGTTGACGATTTGCCGCTCGGACCAGCTCGGTTTCGGTTGAACAGGGGGTACCGTATTCACGTGCTTTCGCGCTAGGAGCTTTGCATGACGTTAGAAGTCTCTTCTCTTCATCCTCAATCACAGAGGCCCACCCATCGAAGCCAGCGGACGCGTGACGTCGGAGCTAGACGCGCGACAAGAGCTGGAGTTTAATACGGTAGGTATTTGGTTTCTTCTTAATGTAGCAGATTGCCTCTAAAGTATATTGGATGTTCCTTTCTCTCGTTTCTAGAAGCAGACTCTTCTTTGTCTACTCAAGAGCAATACGCTCAATCAGCTACTCAAGAGATACCCTTTGGAGCGAGACAAGACAGCTTGCTCTTCTGCCAGCACTCACTATGCCTCCAAAACGCAAAAGGTCTTCTGTAGCAATAGACACTGTATCTACTAACGGACTTCCGCCATCGAACAGCAGCACTTCAATCCTGCCTCCGAACATTGCTATTCAACGGCCACCGCCCAAGAGACAAACCTCCCGTAGAGGTAAGGTCGGTACGAACCCAGACCACAATTCAGACATCGTGGATGGAAAAGCCGCTCTGAGAGCAAGCCCAGACGCAGACGAGAAAGGAGAAGCTCTAGATATCGCAAAAGTTCTGCCAACGACTCCTGCGAAGAGCAATGGTGCCAAAGCAACACCAAAACAAGAAGATAGCGACTCTCCCTTATCAGACATCGAGGCACCGACTCCAGCATCTACTCCAGCGAAGAAGCCCAAGAAGAATCCGACTAAGAGTTCCATAGCTGCGAAGAAAGGATCGGACGAAATAAAAGCATTCAAGGCCGAACAAGCTGCGAAGAAAGCAGCAGAAGTCAAGGTCAAGAAAGAGGAGGACGGAGACGAATGGAACAAGAGAGTTGAACCTGACGGTGATGGTGAGGCGCAAGCAGAAGATGTGGATACTTTGAAGAAAGAAGCGGCAAGACCGCCGCCTGTGAACAGCGATTACCTCCCTTTGCCTTGGAAGGGGAGATTAGGATACGTAAGTGCAATATAGTTGAAGCGGACGCACATTGACAGAAATAGGCTTGCCTCAATACATACCTGAGATTTTCCAACCCGCCAATCTTTACTTCTCGAACATGCCGCATAGCCTCAATTCTCGAACATCGACATCCTCTGAAAGACCCAAATCAGCCCGAACATGCGACCAAGAACCGCCCAGATAAGACCCAACCCGCCTCAATTGAGCGCGGACAACGATACGTGGAGGAGCTATGCCTTGCAAATATACGAGACATACCAAAGATGCTTCAATGGAACGACAAATATGGCATAAAGTTCATGCGGCTAAGTTCTGAAATGTTTCCATTTGCCAGCCACGCAGAATACGGCTACAAACTCGCTCCCTTCGCGAGTGAAGCCCTAGCTGAGGTTGGCAAAGTTGTTGCGGAGCTGGGACATCGAGTCAGTACTCACCCTGGACAATTCACACAGCTTGGATCTCCAAGAGCAGAAGTTATCGCCAATGCTTTCCGAGATCTCGAATACCATGATGAGATGTTCCGCCTTCTCAAGCTCCCAGAACAATTGGATCGCGATGCTGTCATGATATTGCATCTGGGCGGGACGTTTGGCGACAAGGCAGCAACTCTGGAGCGGTTCAAGGAGAATTATAAGGGTTTATCACCATCTATCAAGCAGCGCCTTGTTCTCGAGAACGATGACGTCTCCTGGTCGGTACATGATCTCCTTCCCATTTGCGAGGAGCTCAACATCCCACTATGTCTCGACTTCCACCACCACAATATAATTTTCGACCCTTCTCAGCTCCGTGAAGGGACACTGGATATCATGTCCCTCTATCCTCGGATAAAGGCCACCTGGGATAGAAAGAATATGAGACAGAAGATGCACTATAGTGAAGGGTGCCCAGAAGCTATTACAGGGAGGCAGAGAAGGAAGCATAATCCCAGACCGATAACATTGCCTCCGTGCCCGAATGATATGGATCTCATGATCGAAGCCAAGGATAAGGAACAGGCAGTATTTGAGCTGATGCGGACGTTCAAATTACCTGGCTGGGACACATTCAACAATATCATTCCGTACGAACGAGACGATGACAACAAGCCTTTATCGAAGAAGCCAAAGAAAAAGAAAACGAAAAAGCAAATCGTAGCTGAGATCGAAGAATTTGGCAAGGAACTAAGTGAAGAGGAGGAAATTGCAAAGGAGATCATCCCTGAAGACCAGATAGGCATGGGTGGGAAGGAGAATCGAGTATACTGGCCTGTCGGAATGGAAGAGTGGCTGAGGCCTAAGAAACGAGAAGTGAAGAAGAAGAATGGTGAGGATGAAGATCAAATTTTCAAAAATCCCACACCTGCAAATTTTGAAGCTAGAAAGAAGATCTCGGCGAGGAATAAATTTCCGCTTGAAGATGAAGTTAAGGAAAAGTTGAGAGATGTGAACAGCCTCGCGGACGTACAGGCTATTATGAAGGAAGTAAATGAGAAGCGAATTGCACGAGAAGAAGCTCCGAACGAGAAAGAAGACGAGGAGAAGCCAGCCAAAACAGCAAAGCCGACACCTGCAAAGGAGAAGAAAGCGTTAGGAAGTATGAAGAAAGCTACATCGGCGAAGAAGCAGAATGTGAAGAGTGTTCCAACGCCGAGTCTGTCGAATATGGATGAAGATGACGATGGGGATTTGAGTATGCCGGATCTGTCAAATGAGGATGGAGATGAAGTTGAGAGGAAAACCATGGCTGCTGTGCCCGCAAAGGTGTCTGGGAGGAGCAGTGGGAGAGCAAGGGGAAAGAGGATGAGTTATGCTGAGGGTGATGCTGGGAGTGCTGAGGAGTGAATTGTTTCTGTACGAGACATACAAATAAGATGAAGCAGGCGTGCAAGTGGTGTATCTTTGCCTTCAAAACGCTCTGCCCATCTTGACTTGAATGCCGTGAAGATGTTCCTATGTACTGCTCCACGAAATATTCGAAGATCCCTGGCCAGTCCTGTGGCCTGTTCGATGTATGGTTCTAGTTTCGCGGCAATTAAATTGTCAATCTGAGTCAGGTAGAACGTGTAGGCTAGCTTTGGCAGAGAGTGAAAGTTTATCTTCGTGGTGCCATAGAACATAGTCTCTTTCCTGGCAAGGAGTCAATCTTGCTTGATCCATACCCTGGAGAACCATCGAACTCCGTAATAAAACAAGGCCGCGTCCATGAGATTTGCTAGAATATCACAATCTAGGTCATCTTGAAGTTCCAGTTCTCTAGGAAGATCGTTAGAAATAATCTCGGTTGCACCGAAGTCCGGATTCGTTCCAGTCGACCTCCCCCGTCGTATCAAGTAATCTTTAAATGGAGGAAGAAATGTGTTCAATGTCCAGTTCAGCTCATCGGCATTAAGGTCGATGAGACGTATTGACCTGGAAGTTGGAAGGGGACTGTAGACAGTTGCGTATTCGTACCTTTGGTTTTCTTCTCGTGACACTGACTCGTCTTTTCCGGATTCTTCGTTGTCTTGTACATCGCCATCGTCACCGCCGTCATCCTGTGCCTGTTCTTCGTCGTCTTGTGACTCTTCGTCTTCTGGTCCTTCTTCCCCATATTCTTGTGCCTTGCAGGTCTGGTCATCTGTCTCTTCTTTGATAAAATTTCATGGAATGAGGAGCAATTCCAAAGACCAAAGCTAGAAAATGACGAGGAGTAACATACTAGTCGAAGATAGTACCGTGTTCTCTAAGCCATCGCCCAGGGCAGCCAAGGATGGTTCTGTGTGCTGGCTCATGGCAAGCAATCAGCGTGCTTTGCAAAGATGGTTCCATGACAATTATGAAAAACATACCCTAGGTGAGGCGTTGCAGAATTAAAAATATGGTGGAGTCTGTTTGGTGGAGGGAGGAGAAATGCTTGTTTGTTGGGACGGAGGTACCGCAAGACATTCGTGGTTTATTGTAAGATTACGAAACCAAAAACTTCAGCCTTCTCACATCGAGAGTCTGAGTGACATCCAATGCCAATTGTGAGAACAGAAAAACAAATGACGTGCAACTAGCATTCAAGTCTCTCTCATAACTTGATAGGGACAGCAGAGGCACTTACCGAATGCTACATCTTGGTCGAACATCAAGAGGGCACTAAACCTAGCGAACGAGCCGCACTGCATGCAGTCATACAAAGTAATAGAGACATGATTCTGGTACAAAGATTTTCAGTCTCTTGACCAGAATTTTCCTCAATTCTTGCTAATCTTTATGAGCAGACATCACAGCAAGATCAATGGTCAACCTCAGTGTAGCTTGGTAGAGGCCCAGCTGCTTTTTCTCCTGATCTCCCCTCGGCCACCTGCTTTCTATATTGCACTTGGGTGCTATCCAGCGGATCTCGCTAGGCGGTGTGATGGTATGCAGGTCGATGGTGTTGAGAAAGCTTTAAGCAGGTCGATAATTTCGTCCGATCACTAATCGATCATCTCACACCCCGTGCTCGACCTCTGGTACTACCAAGTCCTCTCCCTATGCCTGAGCCAGTCCGGCCAATTTGTGACGTTCCTCGACCTGTCCCTGAGCTCGTACCACCAGCAACATATCCCGTGCCGCTGACACTGCTGCCTCTCCCTACCCCTCTTCCTCTACCCCGCGTTCCTCGGGCTCCCCGTACAGCAGTTCCCGCCTGTCGTTGCCGTTCTTCGTCTTCCGCTCTCCGTCGAGCATCTTCCCGCCGTCTCTCTTCTTCCGCTGCTCTTCTCTCTGCTGCCTGTGCCTTCAGCACCATCTCGTTCTCCATATCTGCCACATCTTGACTAGCGCCTTGCCAATTGGGGTTTAATATCAGTCGCTGATTGTGTTCTGTTTGCGAGAGGATTCTGATCCAGGTATTCAGGAGCGTAGAGGCAGATGTGACCGTCCGCGAAACCGTCTTGTAAGTAGTTAGTATAGCAAAGTGAGGATAATGGAGGAGGCCTTACATCCATATTCCCTTTGGCGCACCCCAGATTGGAGACTACTCCTTCAATGACTTCGTTGATGCTCCGCACACTCTCTAGTTCTTTCTTCAAAGAAGCTTCTCGTGCTGCTTCGGCATCGTATTTCGATTCTCCATTTCGCTGTGGAAGAGTATTGCTGCTCTCTGAGGGCTTCGCAGAGTGCTTATGGCTTGGATTCGAGGCTTTGGAAGGAGATGCGAAGAGGTCTTCGTTATCAGAGTCGGAGAGGTCTAATCGTTCCATGTCTGGTGTCGACATGTTGGTGACGAAGTTATTCAAGATGACGCAATGTACACAAAACAATCTGAAGTGCCCAAATAGGAAGATTTGACGCGCTTTTACGCGTCTTGAGATGAAAGTTGGGGGTAAACACTCGTGACATGGTCCAAGCGTCAGCCTCACTGAGGTGTTTGGCTCTTTTACCAGCCTCCTCTGATTTTAGCTCCGTAATTTCAACCTCTTCCTTTTTGGAGGTCCTGCCCACTACATTTTATACCAACTGCAACCCACGCAACGTCTGCTCTCCATTTGCATTCATAATTGCTTTGATTGCGGTATTATTAAAATTGCGACCTTCGCTTGCGACATCACCATCGATATCGCTGTTATTGCTTGTTTGCCAACGCATCGCTCGTCCACGTTCACCGCATCCCTTTGCTAGGAATCGGAAAGCGACTCACAACGACGGACCAAGCCAAACACAATTCAAATCTCCGAAGACCAGACCGACATTCTGCTCACTCTGCCCAGGCAGTTGTGAGGATTCTCGACCGCCTGCCAAAATGGCAGCTACTCTTCGAACATCCACCCCTCCTCCTTCTTCCCGAGTCCGAACACCACAGACACCGAGATGGGGCGCTTTCAATGATGATTATTCACCATATTCACCTCGAAAGTCAGCCCGTATATCTCAGCGCACTCATACTACACCCCCACATCAAACTTTCCGAAACTCAACTTCATCAACTTCAACGAAAACCTCGCCTGGCATGACCACACCATCATCCCCGCAAACAGCAAAGAAACGCGCTCCTCGACAATCAATTCCAGAGATGGGCGGACGACGAGTTTCTGGTGCTTTGACAAAGGATTCTACAATCTCAGCTGCCTCTGCTCTTGGTTTACCACCTCCCAAAAATAACGACAAGATGGGCTCCCAACAATCCACCACAGCTGTTCGCAAGAACGGTATGCTCCCAACTCCCGCGAAGACTCCAAAGAAGCGCCCTGAAGAGATTGCTCCTGCTGTTCAATCAGTTGCGCGCAACTTGTTTGCTATTCGTCCTAGCTCCGACGAGGCCATGCCTTCACCAAAGAAGGGTCGCAAGAAGTATACTGGCCTCACGTTGGATAGCTTCGACGCTCAGGAAGAAACTACACCCATTCAGATCTACACAGATTCCCACGACCGAGTCCCCGAAGTTGACGATACTGCTGATAATCCCTTCTATGGGCAAAGCACATCAGTTCAACCTGAGCCAACCAAGAGATCTAGCAAGCGTCGAAAGGTCACCGTTGCTGGCGAAGGTGAGCATGAGATCGAGGATCTGGAGGACCGAGAGGATGGCCTGGTTTACGTTTTGTAAGTACAATCAATCTTTCATCGTATAAGCACCACTAATATATTCCAGTCGAGGCAAGAAGATGTTCCGCAAGTTCGCCGACGACAAGGTTGAATCCGACCCTCAGATCGAAACTGACGCCGAGGAGCTGGAGCAAGGTCTATCCCAAAGACTTCGCCGACCATTGACAAGATCCGCTATCAAGCCGCGACTCCTGTTCCCTCCCGCTCAGCGCGCCCAAGCCACCGACTCACACAACACCGAGGATGAAGAGGCCGACACGGATATTGAGGAACGAGACGAGGTTTCCACTCCTACTGCTCAGGTCCACGATATTACTGCTACTCCTAAGGCTCCGAGATTCGCTCCATTCACTCCACCTACTACTGTACGTGCAACTCGTTCCAAGAAGGTTGATATGAGCAGTTCTCCTGCCGGTCCACCTAGTGATGATGAGATGAATGACGACGCCGCTACATCGCCAATGCTCCGATCTGCCCGACTCAGTGGTAGACTCAACCCATTCGAGGATTGGTCTCGTGGCCGCACAGGTACCAAGGATTCCAAGAAGCGAGGAACTGAGTCTTTGAGCGGAGGTACTGCGAAGAAAGCCCGAGCATAGAGAATTCGGGAGGATACTTGGTGGTTTGGAGAAAATTACGACTTTGTATTACTTGTACTTTCGACAGCTGACTACTTCTTTCTTCATGACCATGAGATGCCTTTTATGTCTAGCCGGCGCGTCTGCATTTGGCATTGGGGAAAATTCTTCTCGGCATACAGAGCCTCCTTGATATTATGGGGAGCAAACGTTATTTGATGCTGGCTGGTAACGAATGTGTGGGTACAAACAAGGGGGCGTTCTCAAGTAACGATTCTGCCACCTAAATTGTGTCTTGAGATACCAGGCCTCTGACATCAGATAATGAATATTTATAAAAACTTACTCCCTTGTGACTGTATTTCACCGTACCCTACATATCAAGCGGAACGCTGTTTACGCAACATGGATGGTCGCATTTTTCAATCACTGTGTGCTGGCTTACCACGTACTTCTCCGCAAGTGGTTGCTCGTAGATTTTCTGATCAAGTACATCTTCTTGGTAAATGAATTATTAAGGTCGTTTCCGTTATTCTCGATGCTTCATAAGATCAAGAACATTTCGAGACCCAGAAACACAATATTTAAGAGTTGACGAGACATTGAGAAAGGCAATTGTAATAATAAGCTCTCTTTCTTCGCCAAGCCCCCCGAAATTATCGTACCAGAATTCGTGATTGACGCCACAGCGGGCTGCCCCGCCTCCCGAGTTCGGGGTGAGGCTGCTATTGAACCAGAAATTCTTGCCCCTCCATCCTCACTTCCACCTCAAAATCACCACATTCCTCTCACCCGACAACCTCAAATAACTCAAAATGCATATTCTCGTAAGTCTCAAACATTCTGCCTGCAAAGTGACATCCATTGAGCTAACACCTAAAAGGTAGTAAACGACGACGGCCCTCCCTCCAACCAATCCTCTCCCTACGTCCACTCCCTCGTACAAAACCTCCAAGCCGCAGGCCACACCGTATCTGTCGTCTTGCCACACACTCAACGCTCCTGGATCGGAAAAGCGCACATCATCGGCCAGACGGTAAAGCCTACATATTTCCGTCCTGGCACCATCCACAAAGATGATGGAACTACACACTCCCGTCCATCAGATCAAGGAGAGGAATGGGTATTGGTAGATGGGACACCGGCTAGTTGTGTACAGATTGGTCTTTATCATTATTTTCACAACAAGGGGCCGATAGATTTGGTGGTCAGTGGACCGAATTATGGGAGGAATAGTACAGCGGTATTTAGTTTGAGTTCTGGCACATTGGGAGGTGCACTAGAAGCAGCTGTGTGCAAGAGGAAGGCTATTGCACTGAGCTATGCTTTCTTTTCGCGAAATCATGATCCAGAAATCATTGCGGGGGCGAGTAAGCTCAGTGTGAGGTTAATTGATTATTTGTGGAAGAATTGGGGGGAGGGAGTGGATCTTTATACGGTTAATGTTCCGTTGGTGGAGAATGTTGAGGAGAGGAAGGTGCTGTGGACGAATATGTTGCAGAATTATTGGGGAGACGGGAGTTGTTTCCAAGAGGTGGAGGATGAGGAAGGAGATGCGGACGAGGAAGAGCAGAAAATCAGGGAACGAGAGGGGCAGGGAGATGTCAATGGTGGTGGGGATGGAGAGAAGGTGACGAGGCATAAGCACAAGCATTTCAAGTGGGCACCGAGATTTACGGATGTCTACAAGAGTGTGGAAGAGGCGGGACCAGGCAATGATGGGTGGGCTGTGAAGGAGGGATATACCAGGTGAATCCCCTTTTCTAAACTCGTATAATGTCTGAACATCTTACTGACAATACTTAGTGTGACACCTCTGAAGGCGAACTTCATGCATGCGCCGGCAGCGAAGATAGAAGGGGAGTTAAAGCTGTAAGTGTAGTTATGCATAGCATTGGAGCATTAGACCATGTTAGACCAATACATAAACTTTCCACCTTTGCCTTTCCAGTTCTCATCTGACTATTTCATTCCCAGGCCACCTTCTGTTCCAAGTCTGGACAGATTATCCCTCTCAAGCAAACTATCCAAGCATTTCTACGCGTTCATCAACTACGAAGATGCTTATGTCCAGCCTCTCATATTAGCTGCTATCAAATCCCGTCTCCCAGAAGGATCTTACACACTCATCTCATCCCTCTCCGAACTTCCTACCCCAGATTCTCCTCTCCTCCAAATCTCCTCCTACGAAACCCTCCCCTTCGACCACATCCTATCCCACCCCTCCTCTTCCCTAGGCAACTCATACATAATCCGCAAAGCCCTAATCCGGAAACACTACCTCAGCACCACCTCCCACACCTGGATAACCAAAAACCCCTCTTCAATCCTAGCTTCAAACATCAAACCCGCTTGTGATTTCGAACTCGACTATGCCGAGTTCTTAGATGATGCGTTGGTTGAGTGTTTTGAGTTGAGGACGAGTTTGGAGGAGAATGAGAATAGAGGGAAGGAGGAGAGGGAATGGTGGATTTTGAAGCCGGGAATGAGTGATAGGGGGCAGGGGATTAGGTTGTTTAGTACGGAGGGGGAACTGCAGGGGATTTTCGAGGAGTGGGAGGCTGACGCCACGGATTCTGATGAAGACGAAGATGAGAGTGAAGGGAAGAAGGAAGAGGGAGGAGATTACGTCGTCACTTCTCACCTCCGACATTTCATCGCACAGCCGTATATCCACGCACCGCTCCTCATCCCAGGAAACGACCGGAAATTCCATATCAGGACGTACGTCCTAGCCGTTGGCTCACTGAAAGTTTACGTTTTCTCGGAAATGCTTGCTCTTTTCGCAGGCACTGCTTATGTTCCTCCATGGTCCACCACTTCGGAAGATGACGAGGGAGAGGGGGGGATAGATCTTTCACCCCACCTGACAAACACCTGTCTCCAGCCCTCTGTTTCGGATGGAACTGTACAGTTATTTTCCTCGCTGCCCTTAGCTGTTGAACGCAAGGAGTCAATCATAAAACAGATTCATGAGGCGACGGGTGAGATATTTGAGGCCGCGGCGAAGGGGATGATGATCCATTTCCAGACGTTACCGAATGCTTTTGAAGTGTTCGGTCTCGACTTCTTATGTGATCAAGACGGAAAGGCTTGGTTGTTGGAAGTCAATGCTTTCCCTGACTTTAGGCAAACAGGAGACGAACTGAAGGGCGTTGTCAAGGGGGTGTGGGAAGGCGTGATGGATATGGCTGTTGGGGAGTTCTTTGGGGTGCAGACAAATAACAACGAGAAGAAAGATGGAATAGCAAAGGGGAAGATGATTCTTGTTAGGGGTGTTGATTTGGGAAGAAGATAGTGAGAGAATATAACAAGTGCTAAATGTGCGCTGCGATCTTCGCGAAATGAAATTCGGGGTCTGCTTGGGTAGGAAGGCACAACTCGAATGGTGTGATAGAGTAGAACAATGAGCAATCTGCTACCCTGACATACATGCCGGCCCAAGCGAAACACGATCAGGCACATGTGTGCACACTGTAGACATAAAATGGCGAAGTGTGTCTTGGGGAGCAAAAATGAGGTAGGAAGGCAGAAACCCAAGAGTATAGAACTGCTGTGTATTGGCGACAGCAAGATTGCTTAGATACGTGCTTGAAGCCTCGAATAAGTGCTTCTTGATATCTGCTAGATGAGGTTGAGCAGATGTTGAACGGTGCAGAGTTGGTAGTGAAGAAAATATGTTGAAGTCTGATCTCAAAGCGACTCCCGTCTCCCGAGGGAACTTCCATCCGCAGGGCGAAGGTACGGGGAATGTAACTTCGATATCAAAACATGGAGGGACGAGTTGAGGGAGGTCACGGTTCATGAAAGCAGGTACGTATGTGAAAAGTCAACCTTGCATGTACTGTACTGTGTACCAAAGAGAAACGATCATAGACAACAGATACAAGCCAGGAAAGGGCCCAATAGAACGAAAGCCCAATATCCATCCCATTCCGTGCCCTCAAACAGCATGTACCAGAACGTGCATACCATTAACCCCGCCTAACAGGTACTGTCGTACATCCACCCATAGCTAAACTCCTCAAACGCCATATTCCGCTCCACAAGCAGAGGAAGGAGACAAGGGGTATTAGAGCGTAAGTCATCTCAGTGAGGTATGTGAACTGGAGAAGACGTGCGGTGTCCTTGTCCATATCCGTGCATGTGATGGAGAGTCATTTTCGTATGAGGGCTTTACTTCTTCTTGGTGGCAGTGACCTTCTTGGAGCCATCTGTACCCTTGGCCTTCTTAGTGCTAGCAGCCTGTTGAGAAATCAGATTAGTTTCGCGAGTCAAAGTAAATGTGGTTGAAGATATCAATCCATATCAGTTGGAGGTATGAAGATGAATATCTCATACAAATGATAAGAATCAAGTGTGAGATAAAACAGTGCGCAAATAGTTGTCCTTCACCTGGAAGGGACAGCAAAGCATTGATGATGTGTTTCGAGACCTTGATTTTGAGACAGGGGTCCTCGACGCGTCGAGGGCAGATCACAACAATGGAATTTCGACACATACCTTCTTCGCTGGGTTCTTGGTCACCGCACCCTCGGCCTTCTTGACAACGCCCTCAACCTTGAGAATATATTAGTTACTGTGCTGCAAGTGAAAAGTGTGAACCCTAACCTTGTCGGCAATGGTCGTCTTCTTTGCAGGAGCGGCCTTCTTCTTGGTGACTCCAGTGGGCTTAGCAGCCTTGGTGGTGGTTGCCTTTGGTCCTCTCTTAGCACCAGTGTTGGCAGTAGCACGCTTCTTGGTTGTAGTTGTGGTGGTCTCGGGGACAGTTGGGAAGACTCTGGGACGAGAGTTTCCTAGATATGTGGTTCAGCAGAGCTCGAGTGTGTTACGCGCTGAGCTTCATGACAAGCTGGAGCGGGCAGCAGAGGAGTATGATAGTTCGTACCGGTCGCAGAACGAGTTCCTTCTCTGGCCATCGTGTGTCTGCAAGCGAATTAGTATAAATATTTGTGGTTGAGGAGAGCGCTGAGTTGGCGCAATTTTGGACGCGTCTCGAGCGGGCAACAATGCGACCAGAAACATGGAATACACTTACGATTTCAGTTGATCTGGATCTAAGAGTAGAAGAGTTTGATGGGACTTTCGTCGCGTGAGATCGAGAGATCTGGGAATGGGGTCGAAAGGGTGATTTGGCGTTGATCGATGGAATAGTTGTGGTTAGGAGAAGAGGAAGGTCGCAGCTGTGTTGTTATGCATCGATCTCCAGAATCCGCTAGCGAGTAACGAGGTAAGCCATGGCCGACGGAACGGATAAATCAACCTCGAACAAGATAATCCGAAATGTATTGTTATATTGGTCTAAACGTATTGAAAGAGTGAAATTTAGTTGTCTATGTATTAGATTTTCGTCCACACACTGATATGCGGTGCTGGTTCACTATGTCAATTTCTGAATCACGTGGAGCTCGTCTCCCCTGAGCGGCTTCAAGCTTGATAACGGCTTCCTGTATTATCGTTTCACGATTCGATGGTGAGAAGTTGTGAGAGAACTGCTCCTATATCGAAGTGCGCTGGAGAGTTCATTAAATGTGTTGGTACGTAGTATATGCGAAGTCATATTTTAAAGTGCTGCAAGGAGTTCATCCATTAACTCTTCTTATTCAAAGTTCAAACAGCTGTGGCAGATTCAAAGGAAGATGCTTTCTGATCTCTCCTCCACAAACTAAGATAGATTTGCGCCATTGGTGGAAGATGGGACATGAGCAAGCGACTCGTTAGGAAGAGATCCTAACAGTTCAGATGTCGCTGCATCTCATGTTCGCATGTCGTGCTTACCCCTATTTTTAAACGATTACAGCAAAACTAGTTTACGGCAAGCAACATCACAAGGAAAACATACAAACCCATTGTAACAATCAGACCTACAATCATACGTGGACCACCGTGGACTGTCTGAAAGTGAATACAATACTCCAGACACTCAAAGCATTCCCTAAAATGATATAAAGCTCAAGCCCAACAGTTCCAAGCCAGGCCTGTTCCAAAGCAATGAGTGCAAAACAAGCACAAATAATGACATCAAATCGAAAAAGTCTGCAAATTGAAAGAGAAGCACAAATCAGGATTCCAGAATGATCTTGTTTGATGGTATCTTATTTCGCACTTGCTGTTTTCCGTATCATGTGTTTTGAGGCAGCATTACCACCCTCTTAACCCCATTTCTCTCTATCCCTGATGGCAGAAATGTACAAGAAATCTCTGGAATGAGTATCCGAAAGTTGCAGTGAACACGCTTCATCAAAACCGTCTATCTTTTCCTTGCAATCATGCGGGAGTCTGCATCCTACGGAACATGTCCATGACATTGGTGTAGACGACCAACAAGATACCTCCGCCTGGGCCTAATCTGAGCACCTTAGGAATGAAACCCTTGTAGAGAGCTCCAAAACCTTCCTCCTTCATGACAAGAGCGATTGATGGCCATGCCCAGTTGTATTTGGGAACAGAGCCTGCAACCTTGGGGCTGTTCTGGATTCGAGACTTGACCACATCCATGGGTGTGTTGAGAATGGTTCCGACGGTTCCTCCAGTAGCACCTGCCAACATCTCATTGAGTGTCTGCGTGCTCTTCTTCTCTGTTGTAGGCAGGAGAGCCCGGACTTGGAAGATACAGCCAAAGTAGCCAGCGTTCCAGAGGATGTGTCTCCACAAGGTGCTTTCAAGTCCGTTGTAGAGAGCAAGAGGACCCTCGTTCTTGATGATCTTGGTAAGGGCATCCAAACTGCTAGTGTATTTTCCTGCCGAGGCCTTGTCTTGGAGTCGGATCTTGACTAGCTCGAATGGAACCACAACAAAAGCTTCTGTAGCACCAGCGGTAGCACCAGTGAGAATTGAGAGAGACTGGTTTGCCTTTGCCATGCCGAACAGGTCGCGGTAGAATTTGCCCCAGGAATCATTGGCTGCGAATTTGGTTGCTCGCTTGGGAGCTTCCATCAAGATAGGAGCTTCAATTCCTCGGTAGAGGCGAGAGAAACTATACCACAGTCAGAAGAATACCTTATGCCAGAATACACAAACATACCCTTCAGTCCTAACAATCTTTTGGAAGCAATCGACCATGCCAGTGTACGCCTCTGCGCTGGTAGCTCCGCCAGCTTGCAATTGTCTGTATTCCCGTCAACATTGTATCCTGTCGATTCGATCCGACGGCGAAGCTCACATTCTGGTCTTGACGACATCCAATGGGTACCTGCAGGGAGCAAATTAGCATGCGATCTTTTAAAGGTGAAGAATGGGGGAAACCTACATAACCAAGATCTGTGAGAATGCGCGATTTAGTCCCGACTTAGCTTTCAACATCCAGCATGTAGCAACTCACCTCAGATACACCGGCGATAGCTCCTGTACATCTTGTAAGCTTCAATTGACAGGGCAACGGACGTTGGAGGGGTCGTACCTGCCGCGAACTGGTAAATGAAGCCCAAGGGCTTCTGGTCAGGGGACGTCATGGCACAGGCTCTGGAAAGGAAGTCAGCATCAATACAGCAGTCACGGCCAATCCGCAGAAGTCGCACAGTACATACTCAGGTATCTTGATTGTTGGTTTGTCAGAGTCTTCGTTCCCCACACTCTTCGATTGCGATTTCACTGACGAAGCTTCAAAGCTCCACAGGCCTGTAAAACGAATAGCCGATCCTCGGATGGGGCTTTTACCGCCCGTCCCACACCCTACGAAGCCATTCTAGGCCTAGCGTTGGTGCTGTATCTTTCGAGAAGGCGGTGTCGCGTCGCGTACTCCAGGGACGAAAGCGCGACGGACCGTGTGTTTATCGTGCAAAGCAAGACTTCGCAATATCATTTATCAACGCCAACAACATCAGCAGGACCACCAAACTGCACCCAGCGACCAATGAGTACGACACGTAGATAGGATGCCTCTCCAGAAATCATTCTCAGACCAGAATCATTCCGCGAAATCAAAAGTATGTCCTTTCATCCGATTGCTTGTTTTGCGAGTACCTTCACGCTGACAATATACAAACAGCAACCTCGACCACTATACTACAAGAACAAGAGTTTCTCTGGACACCAAACCTCGAGGCCTACACCTCTACAAGAAAAGCTACCGATACCAGTCTCGACTGCCACGAAGAATAAGCTCAACAGCTTTCAATTTGGAGCACAACTGAAGCAAGGGACACCAGAGAAACCTATCATTAGTCTTCTTTCCGACGACGAGAAGGAGAATGAAGCAGTCCCGACTATAAAGGCCGTGGTCCAACCACAACAGAAGAAGGGTTCACAAGAGCAAATTGTGTTGCCACCCCTGCGCAAAGACATCCCAACTACGCCCGCAGGAAAGCTGGCTTTGCTGGACCTGATAGGAATGAGTGATGTTCGACGCACTGTTCAGAGCATATCTCCAGAAGAGCGCATAGAGTGGGATACTGCGAAGGATACATTAGATGCTTCAGGAACAGGATTTCGAGGCGCTAGGAAGAAACGAGCAAGGAGTTCGTCGCCAATGGGGTCGCCAGCGACAGCCTCCGCTCACTTCAAAGCGAGAACGGAAACATTGACTCCTCAATTGGATCCTGGCTCTGAGATCTGGGGACGGTATTCTCTGAACGGATCTAATACCACAACACCGCAAGGACCAGTCCCAGCTCTAGCACACTTCATGCATACCTCATCACCACAGCCGTCGAAGGAGAATGTGACCCCGAGGTCTATTGCTGGATTTAGAAGAACGAACAGCTGCGGCACCCAATTTCCTAAGCGCCGGAGGGTGGGAAATCACGACACTGATGATGTTTTCACCGAGTCCATGAATGTTGGTCCCTCGAGATTGTCTGTGTTGATTGAGAGGGTGCAGGAAGGGTTGTCGCAGCAGCCTAAACCGCAGGACCAAATCGAGCCTAGCGACCCAGTCACACCCGAGGAGGAATCCCAACCTGCAGAAGACGAGGTTATGAGAGATGTTGCTCCGGAAGCTCCGCAGCAAAAGTCGGATTCGTCAGATTACGGTGACTTCGATGACGACGAGCTTGACGCGAGTCTGCTTGAGGATTTCGAAGCAATCCCTGATCCTAAGAGCAACCCACCAACCATGGTCCCGCCTGTTCCACCACCTCCAATTTTTCAGCCTCAAGGTGCAGTCGAGAGACCATTGTACTCGATACCAGAATATAAAACTGACGTGCCCAAACCTTCGAAGGCTCCGAAAGACGAATTCGACGACTCGGATGACGACGATATGTTCAACGCAGGCCTAGAGCATATCGCATCACAATTTGACCATGCACAGCCTGCTAGTAGAGGTGCGCCAACGGTGAACGGCAGAGGGGTCCCACCGCAGAAACGGGTAGAAGCATCCAAGGCGGATTCAGATGATGAATTTGGGGATGATGGTCTTGATGAGAATGATTTCAAGGAAGCCGTAGCCTCTGCTACTCAGTCCATACAACAAACAGCTAATAGCATCTCATCTGTACGTACCAGATTTCCATAGAAAATATGATACCTCAATTTCTCCTCATGACTTTGCTGAACGTTGTTCAGTCCACTCCAAAAGTTCGAGCCATCCAAAGGTATCTTGTAACGAATATCCTAGACTCAGAATATGAGAATGCAAAGGGCCGAAAACAGCCTGAAAAGGTATGTTCCCCTTTCTTCGGCATTTGTACCATGCTGATCATACTAGATACTATTACTCCAAGTTGACCGTGCCAAACCCCTGAAGGTCGTCCATCTAAGAGGCATTTGGACTGAGTCGCCTGTCACCGCAAAGGCATTCGTCCATGTCATCGGCTTATTTGACAAAGCCGGAAAATGTATCATTAATGATGATAAGAACATCCTCATTCTCCATCCAGATCACTTGATATCATCAACGGTAGTAGCGGACTCTTTCGGTTGCACTCGTCGCGCCGTGCTTCAGGATAGGATCAAAAGCACCAGCGAGGCGAGCGCTCCTCTTGTCTACGGCACGATATTGCACGAGATCTTTCAGGCCGCCATGTTAGCAAACCGCTGGGGTACTGAATGGTTGACAGAAGTCATTGAGAAGATTGCCACGAATCACCTCGAACTTCTCTATACCATTAAGCTGGAAGTTCCCCATGCCGTTCAATATCTCCAAAGCAAGATGGGCGAGCTGCAGAGCTGGGCCGAGCTATTTGTCTCCTCTCAGGCAAACGTATTTTCCCTACTCATTTACTTTAAAGGACAACGCTAATAGCTTACAGCCGCAAGCTATTGTAAAAGCTGGCAATGGAGAAAAGGCCACCATGTGTGTCACCAAGCTTCTCGATGTCGAAGAGCATGTCTGGTCCCCAATGTATGGCCTAAAAGGCAACATCGATGCCACAGTCCAGGTCACTATGAACGATAATGGCAAGCATCGCACATTGACGGTCCCATTCGAAGTCAAGACCGGCAAGAACCCAACTGCCGCGCATCGCGCTCAAACTGCTCTTTACAACCTTCTTCTCTCGGACCGATACGATGTCGAAATCGCTTATGGCATTCTCTACTACATGGAAACCTCCGAGACCATCAGAATACCTGCAATTCGCCACGAGCTTCGTCATATGATCATGCAACGGAACGAGCTTGCTTGCTTCGTCCGCGAGCGTGACGCTCAGCTTCCCCCAATGTTGAAGAAGGAGAACATGTGCAGCCGTTGTTATGCCAAAGTACCATGCTTCATCTATCACAGAGTTGCCGATGATGGTACGGGAGAGACCAGTGGAATGGGTACAAAATTCGATGATGTCGTCAACCATCTCACCCCAAAGCACAAGGAATTCTTCTTGAAGTGGGATGACTTGCTTACCAAAGAAGAGAAGGAGAGTCTCAAATTCCGACGGGAGTTGTGGACTATGCTCAGCTCTGAGCGAGAGAAATTAGGGAGATGCTTTTCTGATCTGATCGTGGAGCCGGGCTCGCTTCACGAGGAGCATCAACAATCAAAGATCAATCGCTATCGATATTCTCTCGTCAAGCCAGACCCACCGCCCGGCTTCTCTTTTCTCGATTCGCAAATTGTGGTAGGAGAGCCTATTGTCGTATCGGACGAGAATGGTCATTTTGCCCTTGCAAATGGGTTCGTCACTCATGTTCGCAAGAAGCGCATCACTGTTGCAGTGGATCGAAGGCTACACAACGCTCGCATTCGACAGCCAGGGTTTGACGAAACCGACAACCAAGTCTTTGCAAGTATTATGGAAGTTGTTCAAGAGGGATCCACCATGGCAGACGCCGAAGGAAAGATCTATGAAGAGCCCGTGAGGTACAGGCTCGACAAGGACGAATTCAGTAACGGAATGGCCACTGTCCGAAACAATCTCATCCAGACCATGGCTGATGGACCATTCGGATCCCGTCAGATTCGCGGTCTAGTTGTAGACCTGAACGCACCGAGATTCAAGTCACAAGCCACCGCATATACATTGAAAGACCGGGAAAACATCAATATCGATCAGAGGCGAGCAATTCAGAAAGTGATGAGCGCTGAAGATTATGCCCTTGTTCTCGGCATGCCTGGTACTGGCAAGACAACTACTATTGCCCATATCATTCGAGCTTTAGTTTCACAGGGCAAGAGCGTCTTACTCACATCATATACGCACACTGCTGTTGACAACATCCTTCTGAAGCTCAAAGATGACAGCATTCCAATCTTGCGTATCGGGACGCTTTCGAAGATCAGCTCAGAGGTTCAAGAATTCGCAACACTTGCAGCAACCAAGAAGGATTCTTTCGAGGAAATCCGACATGCCTGGCACGATACTCCCATCGTAGCAACGACGTGCCTGGGAATCAACCACGCAATCTTCAACGAACGAACCTTCGACTACTGCATCGTCGACGAAGCCTCACAGATTACTCTCCCCGTCTGCCTCGGACCCATCCGTCTTGCCCGAACCTTCATCCTCGTTGGAGACCACAACCAACTACCACCCCTCGTCCAAAACGAAGAAGCCCGTACCGGAGGCCTAGATATAAGTCTCTTCAAGCACCTCTCCGACATGCACCCCAGCTCAGTCGTCTACCTAGAACATCAATACCGCATGTGCGAAGACGTAATGGCCCTCTCCAACAACTTAATCTACAACGGTCGTCTCAAATGCGGCAGCCAGGAAGTCGCGAAACGAAGCATTATAATTCCTAACATGGACGGACTAAGATCTCACCACTTCTCACCCTCGACTCTTTCTCGGAGCCAGAGAACTATTTGTTCGGGTTCAAATCATGGACACTGCTGGATTCGCACCCTTCTTGATCCTGAGACGAAAGTCTCGTTCATTAACACCGATCCTTTACTCCCCTTGTCAAGAGAAGAAGCGAAGGGAAACAGGATCGTTAACCCAACAGAAGCAACCTTAATAACACAACTCGTTCTCTCCCTCCTCAGCGCCGGCGTCCCTGCCTCCTCTATCGGCGTCATGACACATTACCGCTCCCAACTTGCCCTTCTAAAACACAGTCTTCGCAACCATCCTGATGTGGAAATGCATACCGCAGATAGATTCCAGGGCCGTGACAAGGAGATCATCCTCCTTTCCCTAGTTAGATCCAACGAAGTGAAATCTATAGGAGAGCTTTTGAAGGATTGGAGGAGGATTAATGTGGCGTTTACGAGGGCGAAGACTAAGTTGCTTGTTGTGGGGAGTAAGGAGACCTTGAAGGGTCATGGGAATGGGGACGAAGAGATGGTGGCAAAATTTGTTAAATTGATGGAGGAGAAGGAGTGGGTGTTTGATCTTCCTAAGAATGCCCTGGAAGATCATCTCTTCGACAGCCATGTCAGCCAGACTCAAGGGAGCGCGCTTGGTAGTATGCCTCCACCGCCTCCTGTGTTTAGCCCGGGGAAGAGGAGAGGTATCATCAAGATTAACGAGGATGAGAAGGAGAACAGCCCGAGTAAGGAAAAGTGGAAGGTGATTCACGAGGATGATACCGATGATCAGTTCATGGAGGAAGGCGTTCACCTCACTCCACACAAGGGAAAGCCTGTCCTAGGCGAAAGCAGATTGAACGTCACGAGTCCGAAGAAACGCATCCGAAAATCAGGAGGTGGAGGATTTGGAATCACAGAAAAGAGACAACCGAAGAAGACGGTTGTTGGACAGAAGCCGTTCAAGCCACCTCAACGTATGAGTGTGCTTGGCGATATTATGAAAGAGGCGTTGGGATAATTGTATCACTGCATGGTTGGGTACGAAGTATTGTACGGAGTAGGATAAATACAGATTGCATGGGAGCGAGGTGTTCAGGGCATTAGCATTGGCAAGTTTTTGCATATTGCTAGAGAAGACAAAAGGTTCAGGCTAGTTGTAGCTTGAATAAGTATGATGAATGAGATCATGAACGAGAAGCATTCCCATCTAGCATTCCGTGAGCTCTTACTTTCTCTGCTGAGAGCTCTTCGTGGACAGTTGGGTCCATGGGGTCGAATCTATCATTTCATTAGCATGTCCTTATTTCACTACTATTTAAAACCCTTCTGTTGCTCCCTGCATATATGAGATTGCCCAACCTCCGAGACAGGATGAAAATTAGTAGGATAGAACTCACCCTTGCTCCCCAACAATCTCCTTAACATACTTTGCCAACAACTCCAACTGCTGCACACAACCAGTCAAGCTCTGACTATAAGAATAACTGTAGATCTGAGACCATTTCCTGTTTGAGATTATGCGGGATGCGGAATCGGTGGTTGTTATCTGGGATTCTAGAAGGGCCATGTGGTCTAGGAGGGCTTTTCGGGCGAGGGCTGCTGAGGGGAGGTATCGCTTGGGTCGTTAGTCTTCTTATTTCGCCTTGAATGATGGAAGTATGAAGAGCTCAAGGGAAATATGAGTTAGAAAAGAGAATATACCGGCACGGGCCTATCGCCTCTCAGTGCACCAGCAAGTACATAAAGATTCATCAAGATAGTAGCAACAGCATCTCTTCGGTAAGAGAGCAGAGACTCAGCTGCTTGTTCGCTGTCTGATATGTAATGCGGGTGGAAGAACAGAGACGATTGTCTGACTGCAACGAGGTATTCGAAGAAACGCTCACAGGCGTCGATTAGACCTGAGTAAGGAAGGGGATTGAAGGGGCCACGAAGGCGGATTTCATGCCGTGTTAGACCCTGTGGGAAGGTTTTAGCGAGACTGGAACTTGGAATGGAAGAAACCAAGGATATTACCAAGATTTGGCGAATGCGGACGAAGCCTTCGCGAAGACGTCCTTCGAGCATTTCTGAATTAATGTTAGACATATGAGAAATTGAAAGAGACTGGATATTGCCCCACCAGATCTCTCTATGTCCTCCTTCCCAGGCTCCTCCCCTTTCTCATAGTAGACATATTTTGCCACAACACCACGGTAGATGATGCTGGAGTAGATCAACATAGCAGACAACGCCTTTCGAAGCTCATGTCTCGCAACGAATGGCCATAGGATCCAATTTACAATGACAGCCGCCACTGTGCCGACCACGATAGCTAGCCCACGCGTCCATGAGATTTGTACCACAGAGGGTAACCCATCTGCTGCTTTAGCTCCTAAGGAGACGACAATAAATGAAAAGCAGCCTACAATTCCAGACCGAGGATGGCCACTTTGTGTGAATCTGTATATCATGGGAATCATATAGATTGCAGCTAATGCCGCCATGACGTATGGATTTCCTTCTCTTACACCATATGCTATGCCTCCCCATACCGCTCCTAGAACGCCGCATAGAGCACGGGTGACGAGGTCTTGGAGGTTACCACCAACTCTGAATCATTGTCAGTATTCGTAAGAAGTGTTTTACCAAGATTCCAGGCTCACCTAGGGTGGGACATTACCCAGACCATGACGACTGCCCACCAGCTTTCGTTCTCGTTCCACCAGCCTCTACTCTGATGCAGCCATGCGGGGACGGAGAGTAGTGAAGTCGTAATTGCAACCTTGAGAGCGAATCTCGTCTCGAAGCCCTGGAGACGATGCAAGACGACCCACAACTTGTAGCGGAAGCGTTGCTTCTTCGTTGCCTGGGAGTTCCTGTCCATTGCGATGTCTTCCTCTTCTTCATACTTGCCAATGGTGTCTGCCCTGCCCAAGCTAGCGATATGATCTTCCTCCACCTTGGCTTGAGGATCTTGGTGACGTGGCAAAGGCTTATAAGTATTCGCCATCCCTTTCATGGTCCTTGCAAGCTGGGTTTGACTTCGGAAGTAGTAGCCTGCCGTAACTCCTCCTCGGTCGTGTCGGACCTGAGCGTTTGTCCTTTGCAACGCCTTGCCGAACGGGTAGGAAGGAAGGTACAGTCTCCATCCTGGACGCCTCTGCTGCATCTCATTGACTTTGACGAGCAGTGCTTCGACACTGGTAGCTCCAAGTCTGACAGGGTGTACGAATAGAAAAAGCTCTACAACTTCTGGGTGATTGGAATATGTTGGAGGTAAATCGGGGCTCTGCATGAGGAGTTCCTCTGCCTCGTCATATTTGATCATCGCTTTGCGGATCTTGGTGAGAGCGCCAAGAATATCATCAGAGACGTCTTTGGGAGGCCCTAAATATTTTCGGTGCCCAGACATCTCGAGGAGAACTGCGTCGCAGCTTGCTAGTGAAGAACTCATGCATGACAGAAGCTTAGAAGTTGGATTGGCAAGTCTTCCTGCTATCAGCTTGACGGCTCGCTCTTCTGAACCAGTTCTGAAAATCGAGGGGCGTTTTCTTGAAGTGTCGATGTCGATGATGGCGTCCTCAGCAACGTCCACCCTCGCCTTCCCATTCCCAGACGGCTTATCTCCTTTCTCAGAGGTGTCCTTTGCAGGTTCTCCGTTTTTTGTTTGCCCATCCTCAGGTTCATCGAAGTCATCAAAAAGCTGGGTTTGCATCTTAAGAGACAGGAACGATCTGATGACTGCTTGCATGATGTTCCGAAGAGCCATCATATCGGATGGCTTGAACCGGGTGATAGAGATATCAAGGACTAGATCTCGGTATGCCTGTGATAGATTGACGAAAGTCCAAGCAAGATTCCTATGCAAAGTGCGGCTATCCGGATGAGGAATTATTAGGCCATCTTGCATCACACGAAAAGCATCATGCAATGAAACTGCTAAGAGTCTTGCACCAGCATCTGGAACCACTGCACAACAGACTAGGAGACAGATTACTTGACCAAACAACCATGGGATTCCATAGTCAAATAGCTTATGCCAGGCAATTGCCTCTGAGGTATCGGCCAGAACCGTGTAGCTGATTGCGATGCCGGCAGCGAGAACGAATTGGTACATCCTGATATAGTAGGATCTCAAAGCTGCAATTGTGCCCATAAATAGAAGTAGGAATGTGGCGAGAATGCCTCCATATCCTCGCCGAGCTATTGAAGTGGAGTCAGATAACCACAGAGCAAAGGCTCCCCACCCCACTGCAAGAAGTTAGTAAGTGGTTTCAAAAGATGCTGAGGAGCCGAGTTCTTCGGGAGCTCGACTCCCTATGAAATGGTAGAATCAGGGCGGGATTTATGCATACGACCGGTAGCTGTTCCCATGATAGTGAGAAATGCTCCATCAATCTGGGCCCCGATTGTTCTTCCAGGATGGTTGATGATGGTTGACAAGACCATAATATAGCTATATCGTCCAAGCCATCTTACTATGACAGGGACGAGGCATAGTATGTAGGCAATGAAGAACGCCAAGAAAGACTTCGTGAGCTTGATTCCAGCTCTCGTAGTTGTTACAGCTCGGATTACACCTTTGATCTCGCGCCATTGCTTGGGGAAGAAAGCCTTGGGAGACAGAGGATTTGTCTTCTTGAAAGCTGCAGGGAGAGTGCATTCTGCATCTCTCATGAGATCATCGTGATCCACCTTGTTAGGCTTGAGGAAAGAGGCGTCAAAGAAGCCATCTCGGGTTTCCTCTAGTCCATAGGTCTCAAGATCAAGTTGAAGATTCTCTAGCAAGTCCTCGAGATGCGTATCACTCATGCTCATCCGAGGTGAAGCTGGCGCGGAGCTCTCTGTCCGAAGAGACCTGGACCGGCGAGGACTATGACTGTAAGAACCCCGGTAAATACTCGATGCGGACGATCTAGGCTCTCCCAGAGGAGGTTGAAGGCGAATTCGCTTCTCTTCATGGTGGCCACTTTGAGATTTTCGTCGTCGATGCAGTCTAGAGCCGTGGTTGTGGGGGTTCAGTGCAGATGTTTGGTGTGTCGGGCCGAACGACGGCGCTGTGAACAGCAAGTGAGGTGTGTCGCCATCAGTATTGTCTTTTGACGAGGACATTGGAACATGACAAGCTGTCAACCATCGCTCTCATTCAATTGTCCCATAGCGACATCGACAATGTGTTGAATTCAAGGCCATAGCCGTGCGTTAAAGTTTTCGTTTTCTTAAGCGGGTCAGTTCTTCACTCCCATGGTTCTCTTCGGAGCTAAAATCAAGCCTTCAAAAGCCCTTACTTTTTCAGGTTGAGTGCCACCAACACGGAACTACTTTCTTCCGGCGACAATTCTAGCCAGGATTGTGGCAACCGCGTCTCTCTTACCCTTCCTTCACTTCTCGCGAGGAGAGAGTTGTCATCAACGCAATGGATGTCAGTCGACTAGGCTCTGGTCAAGCTTCAGTCAAGACAATGCCAGGCGCCCAGATAATCGATCTCGACTCCGACAGCGAGACGGAAGTCGCTGACGCGTTGGAAACCGCGCGACGTGTCGGTATTCCCATCAGTAGTGGCGTCAATGATTTCGAGGCTCTTGTCGGCAATGTTGAGCAGTCACCTGATGAGGATGAAGATGGAGAGAGTGCAGACTGGAGCGAAGTCGAATCGCTATTTGAGGACACTCTAGAGGAGATGGGCGATGAGAGTCTCTACAATGCTGGTGAGTTGTCTCCTGAAACTCCAATATCCATGACACGCTAAAAATAGCCTACAGGTCCCGAATCTTGTACATTGGAAGAAGCAAATGCATTCCGACAACAATTACGAACAATCGGCCCAGAAAAGTTCTGTGAAAAGACAGTCGAAGCTGGGACAATTACAGCCAAGAAATTACTGACTGCCTTTGGGCTGCGGCCGCCCCTTTTTTGGACGGATCACCTGACGATGCCTATTACGGCCTCCTCAGCCTGGCCATTAGCAGGGAACTGTCGAAGCGAATCAAGCTCCCGCAGTACAACACGATCGATGATGCAGTTGAGTTGATCAAGAGGTCAAAGAACATTATTGTTCTCACTGGCGCTGGTATTTCGACGTCACTGGGTATCCCCGACTTCCGATCCAAGGACATAGGTCTCTATTCGAAGCTAGCACATTTGGGCCTCAATGACCCTCAAGAGGTCTTCGACATCTCAATCTTCCGAGAAGACCCATCCATCTTCTACCAAGTTGCTCGGGATATTCTCCCCTCAACCGACCGATTCACCCCAACGCATGCTTTCATCGCACTGCTTCAATCCAAAGGCAAACTTTTGACCAATTACTCACAAAACATCGACAACATCGAAGCCGCCGCTGGCATCCTCCCAGAAAAGCTAATCCAATGCCACGGATCCTTCGCCACGGCCTCTTGCGTAGAATGCAAGTACCAAGTCCCAGGCGAGCACATATTCGGCGACATCAAAGCTGGCCGAATCCCCAAATGTGACCGCTGCCTCGAGCAGATGCGTCGACTCAAAGCTCCCGCTGCAATGAAACGAAAGCGTTCGTATAACAGTCAAGACAAGAAGAAAAAGAAGTCCGGCTTCGATGCTTTAGACGGCGATACTTCATCAGAAGATGAATACGACGATCCCAAAGCCGGCGTCATGAAACCAGACATCACTTTCTTCGGAGAGCCCTTACCAGACCGATTCTCAGACCGCTTGACGAACCATGATAAAGATCTCGTTGATCTGGTTATCGTTATCGGTACGAGTCTGAAGGTTGCACCGGTGAGCGAAGTTGTGCCTTACCTGCCAACGCATATCCCGCAGATGTACATTTCGAGAACTCCCGTCTCACATGTCAATTTCGATGTCGATATGCTTGGGGATTGCGACATTGTGGTGGCTGAGCTTTGTAGAAGGGCCGGGTGGGATTTGAAGCATGATATGATTCCTGAGGGGCAGGTGGTAGATGTTAAACTGCAGGATGGGTTTCAGAGTAGGCATATTTTCTCGGAGAGAAAGCCCGCTTAGTTGTGTCTTGGGGACTACGCCGCTGGTTCAAAGGTGGAGGTGAGGGTGGGGATGTACGAGAGTGGAGTGCGTATTGGGGCTGTGAAGCTCGATTGTCAGATTCGAATCCGAATTCGAAGAGAGATCGAGGTCGAGGTCTTTGTACGCGTCTACATCTGGGCTGAGGGTCTGATATGGGGGGGTTGGCTCAAGCTGTCTCTCTCACCGCTCGGCTTGGCTCTCCTCTCCATTCCTCATCACTAGTCATGTTTCCTATTGTTCACTCAAGGCGTTCTACGGAGCGCTTGTGTTTCTGTCTATCTCTTTTGTTCGGTATTACATTTGCTATGGCATGGAATAGGAAGCTGGAAGCAGGAGGTTTGGTATTGATAGTAGATCGCTCAGAGTACTTTTTCTTATTGCATGTTCAGACAGAATTGAGTTTTGCTTGCATTGCGTTTCCTTTTGTACCGTGCTTTGACTTGACTGGCTCAGACTGAAGTTTTAGATTGTTTATATTGATTGAAGGAAACTTGTTTAGTTCTGCGTTTGCCCTCGCTTTAATACTGAGGTTAATAAAACTGCATTCCACTAATCACTATCACCTCAAATCCCATTTCCCATGCCTCAACATTGTACTCCAAGCCCCGATCCGACTCGGAGACGTCCTCCGCTTCAAGATTTGTCAATGTTGCAATATTCCAACGTGGATAAAAGACATCCGACACGGATCCGATTCCGGCAAAATGGATGAGCGAGTTGACACATCACCTCATCTTCTTGTCACGACACTTGACGCCATACATCTCTTGATTTGATAAGATCACAGATCGTGATGCGAGTGGGACGATGTTTGCACTGCCCCGTGCTACGTTCCGAATCTGAACTAGTAGGAGTATTGATTGGGGTTGGGGACTTTCGGGGGGATGGCGAGGCATGGAAAGGCATATTATCAGATTCTTGGCGATCGTAGTATTGGAGCGTGATAGTCGTGCCTCGGAATGGGGACTGGGCACGGATTGCTGTAAAGGGCAAAGATGAAGAATGTGGCGGGAGTTTATGATGTGTGATTCCCAAATCCGGAAGCGGGAGGTGGCGTATTCGCGTAATGGGAGTGGCTTGGGGGTCAAATCCAAGTATCAGCCAGGTTATCAATTAGAAGCGGGTATGACCTTGTGCTGCCTCGGAATGAGTTGATGACAATGTTATCAACTCATTGTGTATTGTCACGAGGTGTTCTGCACCAACTTCCAGGTCTAGATCTGATAGATGAGCATTGGCACAGAAGCCCGGGTTAGACCAACTGCCGCCTGCCTTTCTCCCGGTACGACTTACTGCACTTCCGACACAGCCTCCTTGCGTTTGCGTAACATAAATCTGCCAGTATCAGGAACCTAGAGTACAATTGTCTTATCACGAGACTTGGCGGCAATTTCTTGTCTGACTTTGTGCCTTGCCTTGTATCCAGACAATACAAGTAATGGAAGTAATTTATGGCCCAGAACGGAAGTACCGCAACCGTTGAAGTATGCCTTGGGGTGAAATGCACGAAATGCAGTTGTACGATATGCCTGTTTGAGAAACTCAAATCATGCTTTAGGTAAAGCGTGATAATGTGTCAGAGTCGGATCACGAGACGAACATTGAAAGGAGGATCCCGTGCCGATAAGCTGCTGATCTCCAAACTTGATATCGAGTTTCCAATCCGAGTAATACGATCCAGCGAATCTGTTTGTTGAGGAAGTCTTGACGCGTTGGGAAGGAACTCAGCCCCTTTGCCACGAGCTTTTGGAAAGGAGAGTGCCTTCAGATCTGCCGGGAGGTCAACCTTGGTCGTCCGATAAGCGAAGTATTAGGCGTGCTGCTAGTCTGTTTCCGGACAAGGAGGATCTGAAAAGTTGCCAAGGCTGAAACATGTTTGAAGAAATTGTTTCTTGCTCTCCCTTGGCTCTGGAATAGAGTTACTTGGCTGGATATTCTTCTTGTTTTTCAGATGCGCCGCTGAGCTCATGTCCGTCCTGACTCCTGTCAGTTGAGGGATTTTGACGCCTATAGAAATTGTCCCACCGCCTGTCGGTGATTGGGCCAAGGCTGCCAAGGGGGGCATTGCTCTTGGAAAAGGGTCGAGAACCTGTTGTGTGATAGAGCGGAAAGCGGTAGAGACTTCAAAAACTGGAAGGAGAATTGAGTTGTCGGCGCTTCTTGCCACATCCCAGTTTCTTGTGGTTCTTGTCGCGGATGTCACGTATCAGAAGTGGGAAGGCTGCTTGGTTCTGGGAGGCAGGATTTGAGTTCGCTGGCTGAGGCTCAGCCTCGTGCTCGCGAGCGGTCGTCGTGAGTTGCCTCGCACTTTTTCAGCAACCTCGTTCGTCGCCTCACCGAATCATGCCGTAAAGAGTAAAGTGAAGGCAAAATATGCCGATGCGGAGTTCCTGACTGACGAATCTTGGTGGAGCTTGGGACTTGCAAGCTTCCAGAACGCATAAGTGGCATCTCGAAATGTGGAGTCACGGTGATAGTGCACAGCTGGTGAAAAGTCGTTGATGACAGGATCGTGACCGTGGAAGAAACTCCTTCAAGATGACTGGTCCAGCAGACCGAATCTTGGTACCTCTAAATGTCCAACATCCTGCTGGATGCTGACTACTATTATACCCAACTGCCAAACACTGGTTCGGGTGGTTCGGGCTCTGGCCCTTTGGGCATTCTCTTGCAGTCACCTCCTCAATTCCGTATGGACAACAGCCGCGTGGATCTGGTAGGTGGTAATAGCAATATGTTGTGCCCGCCAGTGCATGAGAGAAACTGCGGGCAAATAACGGCGATGTGATTGCACAGCGTGGTCCGAGTCATCGCCCGATCAGTTGATGTTCGCGAGCGGAGCGGGAAGGAGAGGAGAGCAGATCTGCGGTTCTCGAATCCGACTTTTTGATAGAAGCTTTCTCGTCGACGAATGCTGTGGAGAACGACGGACATTGCTGCTTAGTGGTCTTGGTGGTCGCTGCTCACCCTTGCTGATCCTGCTGTGAAGCGGCACAAGCTATTCTATTCGTGGTTAGATAATTATAGCTCCATCTTTCTTAATCCGTCGTCCAACATCCATATCCTGGGGTTGATGAAGGAGAGTTTTGTTGGCGACAACGGTGCATTCATCCAGAGTTTGTCGCCTCGAGGATCATATCAGTTGAAGAGTAAAGTCCCAAGAGCTTGTTGCGCTTCACAAATGTTTTAGGTGCGATTGGCGTGGCGTCCTCGTAGGCGCTCAAACTTTGCTGTTTGCACAGATCATGGTCTTTTGCACAGCCTCACAAAAGACGCTAGAACCAATCTCCCTGTCAATTGCGGGTAGGGTGGTCTTGGTTGCCCATACCCTCATCCATGGAACGAAAGCCCATCTCCGAAAAGAAGAGAGACTTTCTTCTGCTGCTGTTAGTAGTCAATGCTGCCAATCAACTCATTTCCACTGCTTCGTTGTTGCGACGCTGTTAACAGACGGGAATGCTGAACATTTCCTCCAACATCGACGTACGGAAATCCACCGACCTGTAAACTCCTCCATCCTACAATTCCCTAGTCGCCAGATACACGCGCAGGGTCCATCACGGCGGTTGTTTGATGCCCGAAAGACAGGTGAGATACTCGAGAAGTGATCCCATTGCGCTTTTCCCCAGATCATTCGTTGGCAACCTCGCAGATTCTCTGGCAGAACGAAGGACAGTCACAGAAATTGAGGGGGAACAATCAGCCAAGATCTTTCATTCAAATATGCCGCAGTCCGCGTACTTGGCAGATATTCATTGACTTCTTTCAAATATCTTGTCACAAACAAACTAGAGAGAACCAAGCTTATATACTACCTTCCAGCCGGACTTCGTCTTTCAACAGCACCAAGATACACAGCCTCCCTCCGATGCCTGACAAGAGTCGAGCCTCAACCATCAACCACGACCAGCCAAGGCTCTGCGCCCCGGGCTGTGAGCTGACGATTCAACAACAACCATCAGAGCCCAGAAGATAGTTCAACCTCAAGCATGGCGGATGCGAAACGACCATCGCCCTCGCCTAGTCCAGGAGGAAGGAGGCAAAGAGCGTGAGTCCCTATAGATACATTCCTACCAGCCATGTCTCACGGATCAACTAGGCCAACTATCACCATCGACACATCTGCTGTCAGTAACATGAGCCCACCTCAAGATATGGATAGCGATGCAGTCGCTTTGAGAGCTTTGCCTAACTCGCCGTCGACGTTACAGGGAGAACCTACTAGCCCCCTCTCTCCTCAAGATACGACTACTACGAACAATCGACCACAACACGCCAGTCAGGGCAGTCGATCCTCCATACCAGAATTGCGACCTGC
Source organism: Phialocephala subalpina (assembly GCA_900073065.1). NCBI lineage: Eukaryota > Fungi > Ascomycota > Leotiomycetes > Helotiales > Mollisiaceae > Phialocephala > Phialocephala subalpina. The sequence goes on from FJOG01000017.1 coordinate 625,467, forward strand.
CCCATCCTTTGATAGTAGGGACAGCCGACCAACCTCACCCCACAATGTTTCTTCGCCGACATCAAGAGGAGGAGATAAAGCATCTGGGTTTCTTGCGGTGCCAGGACTGCGGTCGAGACAGAATTCGATAGAGTCAGACGATGGAAATCATGCGGCCACGAACTACAGTGGAGATACGTATGCGAACAGTACACAGGGGGATAAAGACCGCGCGTTTGGAAAGGCCCCTGGCAACGACGACATCATGAATGATGAAGAGGCTCTGAATCCGGATCCTGGGACCGAAGAGGATTTTCAGATGGAGGACAACAGCTTTGCGTACACCCAGGGACAACTCAACAAGCTCATCAACCCCAAGAGCTTGTCCGCATTCTATGCGTTGGGAGGTTTGGTTGGGTTGGAGAAAGGGCTGAGGACCGATCGCAAAGCTGGTATCAGCATGGACGAGAGCGACCTGGATGGAACAGTGACATTCGATGAAGCAAAGGCCGCAGCGAAGAAAGCTGCCGCAAATTCGGGTCATGATGGGAAGACACCTCTCGCAAGGATCGACTCGAAAGAATCCAGAGACTCACACCGAAGACCGTCTCCTCCTCAGGATGCTTTCTATGATCGGAAGCGTGTTTTCAATGACAATCGATTACCAGAGAAGAAGGGAAAGAATCTGTTACAGTTGATGTGGATCACCTACAACGACAAAGTTCTCATCTTGCTTTCCATTGCGGCCGCTATTTCACTTGCTATTGGACTGTATCAGACTTTTGGAACCAAGCATGACGCGTCGCATCCCCCTATCGAATGGGTCGAGGGAGTAGCCATCATTGTGGCTATTGTTATCGTTGTCGTGGTTGGATCTCTGAACGATTGGCAAAAGGAGCGCCAGTTTGTGAAACTCAACAAGAAGAAGGAGGATCGGGACGTCAATGTCGTCCGGTCTGGCAGAACACAAGCTATCTCTGTCTTCGATGTTTTGGTTGGAGATGTGATGCATTTGGAACCCGGAGACATGATCCCTGTTGACGGTATCTTCATTGACGGCCACAATGTCAAGTGTGACGAGTCTCAGACTACTGGAGAATCTGATCTCATTCGAAAACACCCCGCTGATCAGGTCTATGCTGCCATCGAGAACCACGATAGTCTTCGCAAATTGGATCCCTTCATCCTTTCTGGAGCACAAGTCACGGAAGGCGTTGGTACATTCTTGGTTACTTCCACTGGTGTCAACTCAAGCTACGGAAAGACTCTGATGTCCTTGCGAGAGGATCCCGAGGTCACGCCATTGCAATCCAAATTGAACACCTTGGCTGAGTACATTGCAAAGCTGGGAGGAGCTGCTGGTCTTCTTCTGTTTGTCGTCCTCTTCATCGAATTTCTGGTTCGCCTGCCCCACAACCATGACACGCCCGCGAACAAGGGTCAACAATTCTTGAACATCTTCATCGTCACTGTTACTATCATCGTGGTAGCAGTCCCGGAAGGTCTGCCACTCGCTGTCACGCTGGCTTTGGCCTTCGCTACAACCCGTATGTTGAAGGACAACAATCTTGTCAGACATTTGAAGGCTTGCGAAGTCATGGGCAATGCCACTACCATTTGCTCCGACAAGACTGGAACACTGACTGAGAACAAGATGAAAGTTGTTGCTGGCACTCTTGGAACAAGCTCACGTTTTGGTGCTGCTTCTGATGCCTCTGGCACGGATCCATCGGCTGGCAAGGGCAAACAAACGCAGCCTGAAGCTGTCGATAGTGTGCCGCCACAAGAGGTTGTGGCTTCCTTGGATTCTGATGTCAAGAAGATGTTGCTGCAATCCATTGCTATCAACTCCACTGCTTTCGAGGGTGAAGTTGATGGCGAGAAGACTTTTGTCGGTTCAAAGACCGAGACTGCTCTCCTCATGTATGCCCGGGACTACCTCGGAATGGGTCAAGTTGATCAAGTTAGATCAAGCGTCAACATCGTCCAACTCATTCCATTTGACTCAGGCCGAAAATGCATGGGTGTTGTGGTGCAGCTGGAGAATAGCAAATACCGACTCTACGTCAAAGGTGCATCCGAGATTCTGTTGGAAAAGTGTTCCTACATCATTCGGGATCCCACGAAGGAGCCTGCAAGCTCTCCATTGACCGATGACAACCGTCAAACTCTCACCAACATCATCGACAACTACGCTTCACGATCACTGCGAACAATTGGCCTCATCTACCGCGAATTCGACAAGTGGCCCGCGAAGGGTGCTCGCACGGCTGAAGGTGACAAGAACGAGGTCATCTTCGAGGACGTTTTCAGGCAGATGGTTTTCTTGGGTATTGTTGGTATTCAGGACCCTCTGCGTGAAGGTGTAGCCGAAGCTGTCAAGAAATGCCAGAATGCTGGTGTCATCGTTCGCATGGTCACTGGAGACAACATGATCACCGCTAAAGCTATTGCTACCGAATGTGGAATCTTCACTCCCGGTGGTATCATCATGGAAGGTCCAGCATTCCGGAAGCTCAGCAAAACCAAAATGGATCAGACTATTCCCCGCCTCCAGGTTCTTGCCCGATCTAGTCCTGAAGACAAACGCATACTCGTCAAACGCCTGAAGGAACTCGGAGAGACTGTTGCTGTCACCGGTGATGGAACTAATGATGCACCCGCGCTCAAGACTGCCGACGTTGGGTTTTCAATGGGTATTGCTGGCACTGAAGTTGCAAAGGAAGCTTCTGCTATCATTCTTATGGATGACAACTTTGCTTCCATCGTCAAGGCCATGATGTGGGGACGAGCCGTAAACGATGCAGTCAAAAAGTTCTTGCAATTCCAGGTCACTGTCAACATCACAGCTGTTTTGCTCACATTCATCACTGCTGTTTCCAGCGGCGACGAACAGTCTGTCTTGACGGCTGTCCAGCTTCTGTGGGTCAACCTGATCATGGACACCATGGCCGCCTTGGCTCTCGCCACCGATCCTCCAACTGAAAGCATCTTGGATAGGAAGCCAGACCCTAAGTCTGCACCACTGATCAGCATGACAATGTGGAAGATGATTATTGGCGAATCGCTGTACCAACTCGCTATCACTTTGCTCCTCCACTTCGGTGCTAAGAACATCCTTTCGTATCAGTCACCCCGCGAGCACGAACAGATCCCAACTCTCGTCTTCAACACATTTGTTTGGATGCAGATCTTCAATCAATGGAAGTAAGTATCAACCCTCCATGGTTATGAATTGGCAAAACTAATGTATACGCAGTAATCGTCGCCTGGACAACAAATTCAATATCTTCGAAGGTATCTCTCGCAATTGGTTCTTCATTGGTATCAACGTCATCATGGTCGGTGGTCAGGTTATGATCATCTATGTTGGAGGCAAGGCATTCAGTGTCGTTCGCTTGAACGGCGCTCAATGGGCTTACTCCATCGTTCTCGGCTTCCTTTCAATTCCTATCGGTGCTTGCATCCGTCTCATTCCTGATGAGCTGCTTATAAGACTGATCCCCGAATATTTGAAGAAAAAGCCCAAAGGACCAGAGGTTACAATTTCCGACGAGGAGGAACACTTCCGATTTCCGAAGCCCCTCGCGGATGTCAAGGAAGAGCTCAGCTTCTTGAAGCGTGTTAAGGGTGGTCGATTGAACAACCTCAAGTTCGCCATGCGCGACGCTCGCGACCAATGGCTTCCTCGCTCCAGAAGTGGATCTCGTTCCCGAAACAACTCACTGCCTCAGACACCTAGCGGAGAGTCAAATCGAGAAGACAGCTTTGGCTCCAACGGCGAACCTCCTGCACACACCCCTCAGCCTCGAAAACGTGGCCGCAGCAATCGATCTCGCTCAAACTCAGCATTGGGTGCGACTACAGTCATGGCCGGCATCATTGCTGGTAGTGTCGCTGGATGGTCACCAATTGAGCGAAACTATGGCGACAACGAATCCATGAGATTTACTCGCGCACAGGGAAGATCACAGCTCGAGTCTAGCCACGACGCAGAAGTCCATCCCGAGACACGCCCTGACGATCCGATCATCACCGAAGACCCTCACAACCTCGGAGTTCCTCCAAGTCAGGTCTCTGAAGTGAGTCCAGCTGTTCCAGGCCTGAGCATCCCACGACCACCACCCGTGGCACGAAAGTCCACCGGTTGAGCATCTCAAATACATATGATCTCCTACTTTCAACTCCGAACCACGAGATTCGGCAGATTCGACTTACATCGATACACAACGCATGACCGCTCGATCGATCGCAACATTGTACCAGTATACCCACTTACTATTTCCTTTTGTACATATACCTCTTCGTTCTTGGTCGATATGGCGTGGTCTGGTGTCCTAACGAGCATTTTTGCACGCGGCGTTTTACGGCGGTGGGGAACCAAATAAACCCAAAAAACCTGTTTATCTTATTGTTTTGTGAATAATGGCGCGCGCTGCATTGCAACGGAGGGGAGGATGAATTGAGCTATAGATCGTGCCTCCCAATGAGGAGTGTTTGGGCGGGGGTATGTCACCACTGTCGCTATCTTAGAGGTATGAGTATATAGAGAGGTGTGTCACCGTACCGTTGTTTACGAGTCAACGACACTTTCCTAAGAGCAATGGATACCAAAAAGGCAACTATGTCGTATCTTCTGTGATACTTTCAAATGGTGACAATGGAAGTTGTGATTCATTCTGACTCTTGACGAAGACGCATATGAAGTTGAACTTTCACTTGACCCCACCACAAAGTCAACGACCAAGCTGCACACAACTTCAAACAGCTCCGATATCCGAGTCCAGCAGACAGAACAAATCTCAAGTGTCCTCCCATTGTCTCTTCAGGCACGCCTTCTCTCCTGCAGACCACAATTTATCCGCCTATCCCCACACCCATAAATATGATGCCTGACGTCACCCGTTTTCATCCCGTCCCTCGTCGCAAGCTTCGAATTCACATGCACCTAAGCAGGACCTTCACGACAACTTCACACTCCCACATGGAGCATCGATAGCACGCATTCCTCTCTCCGGCTCAGCATGAGGTCGGCCTTGACTCTTGGCCGAACATGCTTTCGTCAATCCATACCGCAATCGCACTCCCTCCCTATCCCAATCTCGAGTATACCGAAGGTGCAGTGCCAAAGACAGGGAGGGGATAGGAGAGGGTTGGTGTCTGTTGCTAGAGAGAGCTATCGGCATGCCCATGGACAAAGCTCAGGGGGGAGAGGGAAATGGCAGAACTGGAATTACAGCTGGCGCTCTCCACCAAAGAGAAGAGGGCTCCTCCTCGCAGCGACAGTAGGCCTCAGTCCCGCCGCCTTCGTCCAACTCTCCGAAAAAGACAACAGCGGCACCGAACACACGACCGAGTCCCGCATGCTAGCCGCCTCGCGGACAGAACTCAAAGAGAAGAAGTCCGTGGATCCCGATGCTGAAGGCTTCACGAAGTTCCGAGACACGATCATCGTGTTTCTGGACACGTATATATGGGAACCGGTTTGTACCGGGTTGAGGTTTTTGCATCTGGTGTGTATTTTTGTGCCGGTTATTGTGAGTGTGCCGGTTATGTGGGTGGGTGGTAGGGTCAAGGAGAGGGGTGGGGAGAGGAGGGGAACACTCTGGTGGTATGTGTTTTTAGTTAGGGGGATGGAGAAGGCGGGTCCGGCGTTTATTAAGGTATGTTCAATGTCCTGGAGAAGGAAGGAGATTGAGGAGTTTTCAACGTCCTTGAAAAGGGGGTAGATTGATAGATGTGCTAATGTTTGGAAACAGCTGGGACAATGGGCCGCCTCGAGATCAGATATCTTCCCTACCGAGATGTGCGAAATCATGTCTAACCTTCACTCGAATGCACCTGCTCACTCTCTTCACGCAACGAAACGGATTATAACACGAGCTTTTGATGGAAGGCCATTTGAGGAGATCTTTGAAGAGTTTCAGGAGAAGCCATTGGGAGTGGGAGCTATAGCACAGGTCTACAAAGCCAAGCTGAAGCCTGATCTTGCTGTACCAGGAGATCCGGATCTAGAGGAGCCACAAGACTTCAGAAAGATGGCCAGGAAGAACGTGGATACATTGATCAAGAGTACACCGCAAAGAGTACCCTCTACCTATGTAGCGATCAAGGTACTCCATCCAGGCGTGGAAAGAGTAGTAAGACGAGACCTCCGAATCATGGGCTTCTTCGCCTCCATCCTAAATGCCATCCCAACAATCGAATGGCTCTCACTCCCCGACGAAGTCTCCCAATTCGGTGAAATGATGCGCCTACAACTCGACCTCCGAATCGAAGCCGCAAACCTAACCATCTTCCGCAAAAACTTCAAAGAGCGAACCACAGCCTGGTTTCCCTACCCCCACACCGCATTCACCACTCGTCAAGTGTTGGTCGAAGAATTCGCTCAAGGGATCCCGCTTTCAGATTTCATGGAAAATGGAGGAGGTGTATTCCAACAAGAGATCGCGGATGAAGGTCTAGATGCTTTCTTGAGAATGTTGTTGCTTGACAATTTCGTACACGCCGACCTCCACCCAGGCAACATCATGGTTCGATTCTACCAATCCTCCAAACCACACCTCCCATTCAGCAAACACAAAGACAAAGACCCCCAATCCCAACCCGATGTCACGGAACAAGTCCTCGCTCGTCTCCGTCCTTACCGGCACAAGAAAGACCTCAAAGCATGGGACTTGGAGCTCCAAAAAATCGACAATGAAGGTTTCCGCCCCCAATTAATATTTATCGATACAGGTCTAGTCACCGAGCTCAACGCCACCAACCGTCGTAACTTCCTAGATCTATTCAAAGCGGTAGCAGAATTCGATGGGTATAAAGCCGGTCATTTGATGTGTGAACGTTGTCGACAACCAGACGCTGTTATCGATGAGGAAATTTTTGCTTTGAAGATGCAGCATCTTGTTATCGGGGTTAAGAGTCGGACGTTGGCGTTGGGGAATATGAAGATTGGGGATATTTTGAATGAGGTTTTAGGGATGGTGAGGAGTCATCATGTTAGGATGGAGGGGGACTTTGTGAATGTTGTTATTTCTATCCTGCTGCTTGAGGGTATTGGTAGAGCACTCAATCCGGATATTGATCTCTTGTCCAGCGCACTACCAATTCTCAGACAGCTTGGAGCGCAAAGTGGTGGTGGGATGTTGAGGCAGGGTGACTTCTCGATGCTGAAGGTTTGGGCTGGACTGGAGGCAAGGAAATTTTTGCAAGCTAGTATTGAGGATGTACGTTCCCCTTCTTCTTTACATTGCGTGGTTATTGGAAAGATGCTGACGGTGGGACAGGTTGAGAGGTGTGTAAAGTACGACTTATTGTCTCCGAATGTATAAATGGTAATGTATGGAATTGGCATGGATGGCGTTTGCATAGCATAGGGGGTAGACTTTCTTCCGCGCTTCTTCTGCATTGACGTTAAGAAGACATAGAAATAGATGAATGTCACTGTTGAACTCAGGCCCTCAGTCTTAGGGTGTATTGTGCTTATGTACAAGATGAGCTTTCAGGGTATTTGCAGCTTTGTTCGTTGTTAACAGCCAAAAGGTCTCTTCGCCTAGCTGGAGACCTGGTCCCAAATTCTGATTTCCGAATCCCAAAGCTGGGAACCGAATGTAGGATTTCAGGTGCAGGTTTTTGAACTTTTGAAGTGTACAATGCTTAATTTGAGCATCCACTTCCGCAATCCCGAGGCTGCAGTTCGAGCATCCTCAAAGTAAAGTATAAATATCAATCAATCGGCATCAACCCTCTAGCGACCTCAAGAAATGAGATACGTAGTACGAGGGAGCATAGAACATCGTTCGAGACAGAATACAATCGTCGGCTCGCTTGATAAAGAGGCCCTAAGTTTGGTCTCCCTTAGCGAGCCGACGATGACTTCAGGTGTAAGTGCAATCAAAAGAATACCAGCTTGAGACTCAGCTTCACCGAGTCCTTCTCACAAAGAAGGAAGGAAGGAAAAATTCTGGCTACGGCTCCTCTTGCTCTCCTCGCACAATGCTGCAAAAGCCAAAAAAGGGTTTTAAAAAAAAGGATTGAAAAGGACTAGAATAGGGACAGAAACGGGAAAACATATACCTGGGCGCGCTCTCTTCAGGGACGCTCCGCTATATTGGGGATCTCTCAATACAACATCACAGCTATTTAATCCAACCCTTGAACCCTATTCCTAGGGGCCGTTTACGGCTCTCACATCATCCAGCTATTCGAGAAGATGCATCCTTTCGCCTAGCGAAGTCAATTGCGGTTAAAGCTAATCGCGATACATACAACCGTTCATCTTGGAGTCTTTGTGGCATGGCTTGTGATGAGAAAGTTGTTATTTAAATCTATAAGAGCTCTGTTCGCAAGGCTGTGTGGGCTATGCTATGAGTCAAGCGAGGTCGAAGTATCGGGGCGAGAGGTTCCGTGCCTCTCTACCTCTGGCCTCCTCTACTGAAATCCACATCCCCACCGACGTTCTGGAATGCTCATCAGCTTTCTCGTCAAGGAAAAAGCTCTTTGCGCGCCTCGAAGATTTTTTTTATCGCTTTGACGCTCCGATTCCTTCGAAGAGTCGACTCCGTGACCACCGGCGCTCCGCTAACCCCGACAACTCTCAAGCAGCAGACGGTCGAGGTTTCGAAGCCGACTTCCTTTACAACCCTCGATTTAAATGCGAATTCGCTCTTCTATTTATCCTCGGCACCATGGCATCTATCCTCGTACCTGCATTCGAAGTGACGATGGGACTGTTCTTTCTCCGCTCAGCTCGCTCCTTCCTCCTCTGAGCAACGGTCATGGGCGCCCCGGTTTATCTGTTATGGTATATTATAATTCTTCTACTCAGCCCCAACTTCTCGTCTCCACAAACTCGGGTGCTTGTCAAACTTTCACCTTTCAAAGAACTTTTCTAAACCGATTCCTTTTACGACTCTGCATCCTGATGCAGGACCTCTATATTTGACTTCTTCACCAAACTGCGCCCCACTCCAATTCCCTACAAAGCCGGGAACTGGCCAGCCTCTCCCCTTTCGAAGACGGTTTCCTTTACGGCCCTCCATACAAATGTAGGTCTTCTATATTCATCTTCTTCCACGCCGCCAACCCAACGTTTCAACCCCCTACAAAGTTATGAGCCTATCAGCCTTTCACCCTTCCACGAGATCTCGAACATATTTCGAGGATCGAAGCTGAAGCTTCAGGATCAGGACATCTCAAGGTATGTGAAAGTGAAATGTTCCCTCCCAAACTCCCATGACTCGGCTAACTTAGCTCAGGGGTACCACGGTATATCTACGCTCTCCCCTTCCACTTATTCTCTCTTGAACTTCAACCTCTGGTCAACACAGCTCCTTTAACATGTTCTTGATCTCTGCGCATAATATGTAGACGTTTTAGGAGGTTGACTTCTCCAAGCCATATGGCAAATGGCCTCCCAGATCTGGACAATTCAAAATGCTTCCTTTGACCAAGGCGTATAACCCCTTACAAAGGTAACCTCTTCACAACTGTTCACTTTCACTACTTGCTAGCTTACTATCCTAGCTACATTTCAAAACTTTGGCCTTTCCAGGATAGATTGTCCCTCCTAGATTTGAACAATCCAGAATGCTTTCTTTGACCAAGGTACATTTCCCCTTTCAAAGGGCAATTCTAAACACTTATTGACTTTCAACCTTTTGCTAACTTGTCAAGTTAATTGCATTGCAATTTCCTTCTTGAGCCAGGATATTTGGGACTCCAAAGTCCTGTCCTAGCCTGTGGCAATCCAAAGCTACATTACTTAGACTTTCCAAGGAAAAGTCCTCTCCTTAGCTGGGACAATCTAGTCCTTCTAGAATACCTTCACTAGGAATTCTAAGATCAGGATATAGGGTACTTGTATGTCCTCTCCTTGGCAGGGATAACCCAAAGCTACATTACTTTGTGTTCCAAATATTCCTAGGGTTTTGGACATATGATATTCAAAAGTCCTACCCTGGGCTGGGATAATCTACTTCCATTCCCAAGAATGCATAATGCATTCACCCTCCAAAGGTAAGGTGACTAAGTCCCATAGCGGCTCACTTCTACTCCATACCACTTACTGATTCACCCAGCAACTCAGAGACATTAGAGGCTCCCACTTGCACGTGGTTCGGCTTAGTCTGTCACCCTTAACGATTGTCGCCTTGTCGCGAATTCTGGCGGAGTCGCGACTTGCTCGATCTGCGACTTCGCCGTCGCCGTCGCCTCTCCTTCCAACACAACACCAGCACAACCAACCCTCTCCTCCCACCATGGCGCCAGACAGTACTCTTTCCAATGTCCCGGCTTCGGTGGAACAATCAAATCCTCGAGTTGCTCCTCGAGTTGCTCCCCCGGTTCACTCTGCCAGGCCAAAGGACCAGCGACCCCCTTCTTTTGGTACTGCCCAAGGTTGGAAGCCTCCTCCGCCAACCAACAACAACAACATGGCTCGGACTCCAGCACTTCCTCGAATGCCCCCGGCAGCCCGCATCAACGACACAGCACTCAAACTAGAACGAGAGAGGATGAGACAACAAGAGTTCCGCGATGCCCATCTTATGCCCTCTCCAGCAGGAGCCAGATTCGCGGCCCAAATTGCTCGTGAGAACGGCTTAAGAGGTGTATCAGGATACCAAACACGTTGGGGCTATGTGTCTATCTGGGCTCTCAGCGTCCTTCTCGGAGCTTCGATCCTTTCTCTAACCGCATCTATTGCAGTTCTCGTAACAAAGGCGAAGCAAACCTCGAACATCGACCAAGGAATCCTCTTCTGGGCAGTGCTGTCGATCGTGCTGTGTGGTATTTTCGGTGCAGCAACCTTGGTCCTGTGGGCTAGGAAGCAAGGCTATCTCTCGAAGTTGAGTACAAGGCTTGGACTCGACGAAGTCGGCTTGCTTGATCGGACTATTCGCCATGACAGAGACATCGATACTGAGGCTAATACCGGTAGCGTCAGAGGCCGTGTTAACCCAACAAGACCTAGGGCTTATGGAACACTGCACAGTCAAACCAGCTTGGCATCGTTTGGAGTCAGAGACCTGGAGTCGGGTACGGACTCGCGAGTTCATCATCGTCAAGACCAAGTCCGGATACCTCCTCGCCCCGAGCCAGCATATGTCAGAACGGAAAGCAGGTTTCCAGCAACATCTCTTCGCCAAAATGTCCCAGCACTACTGGTACATTCAAACGATCTCTCAAACGGCTCTAGAAACCATCGGCAGAAGGACACTACCACGGAAAATCCATTTGCTGACCCTCCCAACCTCCCCAAGTCACCCCTGGAGGGACTCCACTACGGAGTCACTCATACCACGGTTCGAAATGCACCAGAACACGTCAGACAATCGATGGCTACTTCGAAGCGTGACCAGTCCAACGAACTCTCGAAGGCACATCGTCGAAGCATTAAACGCCCGTCCAATACGAACCATAAGCGGGTCGAGACTATCTCATCAATGGAATGCGAGGTCGATTTCCACACTGGTAGAATCGAGGAGCACGAACTGGAAGAATTTCCCCGCCCACATCGCACACGAACAGAGACACTGAACAATCGAACTCACGCAATGCTTCGCGAACAGGGTAAGAACTATTCTCGAGGCATGACTGACATCACTGCTATCCTGAATCCGAAACCATCTGCATCCAGCTTGGGTGGCACTCGCCGTAATCTCTATGTTTCGGGCAGTGAGGGACATTCGAACAGCCGTTCAAAGCAGGAGACGAAGCGTGGAGAGCAGGACCGCGAGCATATGTAAGTTTCTTTAAGAAGGTGCAAACGCAGAGCGTAACTAACGCAATTGGCAGGAGCCCGGGTGCGTACCGAACAAAGAATCTTGACGAGACGCAGGAAGGTGCCTACCGGGAGATATTTGCAAAGGACGGCCGTGAATGAACCGCCAGTGCTGGGACATTGAAGAGGGCGTGTTGGAGTATGAATGAATGTACAAATTACTAGGAAGGCTTTTGGGGACTGCATGCATACAATAGCATACACGAGGCATTGGCAAATGCCCCAACATCCGGGGAACATTTGAAATACTGCACCAATCAATCAAATTCAACTGACTATCAAACACACCCCGTCTAAGCGCACTCCCTAAAATAAGCATAGGATGGACGGAGTGAGCCTCAATCCCTGAAGCCCTGGTGCTAAAACGCAGCCGGAACAAGCCACCGGAGGCGATGACAAACTAGACTGCTCTCATTCGTCAACAGCACAATAAGGCCGGAAAAGACAACGTGAAAGGGGTAAAGCTAATTGATACGATACGATGAAGACGTAGTGCTAGTAGGCATGTGTATCATAGAATCTGATTATATCCTGTCAATGTCTTCGTTGTGTGTTTTGTGGTGGACGACGCCTATCTCGAGATCCGAGTATCATTTTAGGTTGGATGAGTAGAAATCATTTTTAGTGGGCTTTTTATTAGCATTTCATCCTCATTTTAGAATTGCCCAAGCAGGGATTTTGTTCTTTCGTCGAAATTCAATTCGTCATCATTCTTTGCATCGAGAGGTTTAGGGGAGGATGGAATCGACATCGAGATGGGTTTGCCGGAAATGGAAGCGAGCTTCCTCGCCACCACTACATCCAAGACTGGAAATAACAGCTGCGACCAGAATGCGACCAATTGAGGGTGCTGAAATTGTCTCTCAAAATGAAGCAATCGAATTGTCACCAATCCAATCCCTCAGGAACAATTCAAACTCAAATTCAAGCGCATCATCTTCAACACCACTCCAAACTGTTCCTCATATTCCCGAGACTCAACCACAATCAAGTCTCGAGCAAAACTTCCGGAAGTTCAACATCTTGAATTCGATCACGAACATTGCCGGCTCATATTTCGTCTTTATTGCAACGATTGCGCTCCTCCTGATATGGGCCATCGTTGGAGGTGTGTTAGGAACGACGGAAACATGGCAAATTATCATGCAGGACGTCTCCTCAATCCAATGTTATATTTCCGACACGCTGCTCATGCGCCAGCAGCAGAATGGATTCAGAGATCTTTTGAAGACGATAGGAGAGTTACGATGCAGGAATCGAAGTCTTGTTCGTATGTTGAGGAGTTTGACTCCCAGCCAGCGGCAGGAAGTTTTTGGGCCCGGAAAGAGGTCTTATTTCCAGTTGAGAAACAGCCGGAGAGTGGATGAGCTGGAAAATGAAGGACCATTCTTGAAGAAGTGGTTCGACGTCATGTGTGATGGAGTCGCCATAGCAGTTGGATCATTGCCAACATTGATATTATATGCAGTTGGGGTTGTTGCCTGGCTTGCTCTCGGCGCAATGCTCGATTTCAGCAATCTCTGGCAATTGTATATGAATACTGGCGTAGCTATCGAGTTGACCCTGACTAGCATGTTCTTGCAGCATGTTCGACGTAGACACGGACTCTCGCTCGGTCAGACTTTGAAGTCTATCGAAGAGGCTGATTGCGATCTCGAAGATCGCCTCAGATCCTTTACTGGTGATTCAACTCCGCACCAAACAGTTATCATCGAGCCACCGGAGAGGAACTTCGTGGAGCGGAGGATAGACGGGTACGCTTTTCTAGTGGGAGGTGGCTTCGGCGCAGCTTGTTCGATGGTCGTGTTCGGCATATGGATAGGAATTGGCCATATCCTTCATTATGATGCGAATTGGTGGCTCATCATCGGTACTTGGACGGGCTTGGTAGGGTTCGTCGACGCTTTTGTCCTCCGAAATGTTGGCTATCGTCAAAACTCTATTTTGGATGAGCAAATACGAACTCTGGAAGAGCAAGACTTGGAGGTTTATTCGTTGCTTGCATCGCCTGCACCAGGAGTGGATTGCTCGGAGAGCATGAAGAACGAGAGGAGATTGAGCTATCGAATTAGCAGGTGGTTTGTTATGGCTACCTCGAAGTGGTATGTCGTTATATTTGCTCCGGTTGTTGTTGCTTTGGTCCTGTCAATTGCAACAACGTTACATTGGTCGGAGACGGGTCAGTTGATTTCGAATACACCCACGATGATTATCGAGGGGTTCCTGTTGTTGGTCCTCATCAAAGCGCATAATATAGCAATTATAAAGAGGAGGTTGCAATTTGGTGGAGTTTTGGAAAGGCGTGAGGTTTTAAATAGCCTTCTGGGAGGTTCTGAATCTCCCAAGGAATACGACAAAATTCGGATGGAGGTGGAAACGAAGCAATGAATGACTTTGGAGTTTGACAGAAAACCGTTGTCCGATTGCCATGCAGATACCTGGACTTGACTTGAACTGGGATCAATCTTGGTAGCACTTGTCAATATTAAAGCGAGAAGTTGTCGAGTCCGCGAGCTTCAGTAGTGCGAGTCTGTAGGACTGGTTGTCGATTGACCACTGCGCGGAATTCTGGAGGGAATGGTAAGAGACGACTGTAATGGGTATCTTATCATAACATCAACATATTTTCAAGGCTCTTCACGAGACTTCCATGCATCAAACGTCACGATCCTGTCTTTTCCTGTTCTCCCGTTGCCGCTTCTCCTTAGCCACTGCTCGCCGCCTCGCTTTCCATGATCGATCGACGTTTCCCCTGTTCTCCCAGAACCATTTCTGAAACTCGCTCTCTGGTTCACCCTCTTTATCGTCTTTTGCCTCGGAACCCTCGGGTTTCTGGATAGGAGAGCTTGGTCCCGCTTCATCATTTTCTTCGTCTTCTTCGTCATCGTTGTCGGTTGGCCATATGAATCGCTTGTTTGGATGGGCAGTATCAGGTGTGGGGGCTGCACTGCGAATTCCCCTGTACTCGAAGTCTTTCTGTGTAAATGGTGTGAGAGGAACCTGGTTGAAGGAATCTTCTTCATTTTCTTCCTCACCATCTGCACCAAAGAAGCTGAAGGATGGAGGAGCTGGCTTTGAAGAGCTTGTGGCGTCTGCCTTGGGTCGTTTGTAGAGAGCTTCGAGTGGGTGGACTGAGGTATTGATCGGGGTGGAGTCATTAGAAATGGGAATCTTGATGCTCAATGCCGGGCCAGTTGATGCATGCGATCGATTGGTGACCGCAGATTGGGGATCTTCGACTTCGGATTCATCCTCTGATGATTCTGATGATTCGGAATCAGATGACGAGGAGTCGGACGAGTGTGGACATTCCTTTGCAGTTTGATCGATCTCCACCTCACCCGATTCGGAATCAGATGAGCTGTCATCCTCTGAGCTGTCCGAGGTCGTGTCTCCCTTTGCATCTTCTAGGCCTGGCAGTGTTGGGTCGACCTCCATAGCATCTGCCACCTCCTCTAACACAACCTGTTCATCCTCGCTGTCATCGGAACGGTTTGTAGCGATCGCATCACTCTGTGAACTCTCTCGTGGAATTGGTCCGGCCTCCACCATATCTGCCTCCTTTCCTGCAGTCTCTTCATCCTCGCTATTCTCAGACTCACTGCTACTCTTGCTTGCTTCAGCTGGAGGCTCTGGTGTTGGCTCTTTAGCTTTTCGTTTCTTCTTTGTGATGACCTCCTCAACCAGATTACCCTCTTCGTCGACCCAGCCTTTGCCTTCAACATATTCTGCAGCAGCCTTTGTCTTGCTGGATCCGCTACTGCTGCGTAGGAAGGTTGCATACTTAGTGGTTTTGGCGAATTCATGGACAACTGTCTCCTTCCCGGGCCTTTTCTTTTTCCTCTTCTCAGGCTTCACTTCAGCAGATTTTTGTTTCGATGCGACATTTGGGGGGAGATTCGTTTTGAAGAGGCATTCTGGGCCACTCGTATATTTGGATTTGTTGATGGCCTTCTTATCCTTGCTTTTCGAGATATCTTTCGCAGGTGTAGTCCATCCACGCTTCACATGTCTCTCTCCAATGTCCACTCCGGGTAACTCATCCCTCTTGCGCTTCTTCTTTTCTCTCTTGGGCGGATCTTGCTCTTGGGGTTCCACCACAACTTTCTTCTCCGGTCTCGCTTTCTCGATTCGTACCTTTGTGCCTTTCAGGATTGAACCATTCAGCTTCTTCTTTATCTTCTCAGCGTCCATTGTGGGGAGCTCAACATAGCCATAGCCTTTCTCTGGGAAGGTCTGGATGCTGTGGTAGGAGATGTTGCGTGCATTCGGCAGGATTGAGGCGGGGAGGAAAGTGTTGAGAAGGGCGGGTGTAAAGGGCGTGATATGCAGTCGGGTATACTCTGCTTCTGCCATATTACATTAATGACATGTTGTGCGACAATTATTATCTTGAGGTGGAGAGCAAAGCTTAGAAGAGCTTGCTGAGTGGAATTTTGGCAGTCCTCGGCTAAATGGTCCAAGCTTCGGAAGCGCTAACTTTTTTAGCCCACCTTTGGCCGGACGTCTTGACACCTCTCCACACAGGCGTACAAAAAAAGGTAGTATAGATTTAAATAAGCAAAATTTTCGCCATGAACCACAAATTCAGAGGGCGCTTGGTGGGTGTAAACATATCTGGGGAGAAAAACACAACACTAACGTCATCCAGGTCTAGGGGTAGTAAGTAACCGCCAATCACGGACGCTTAAGATCGCATCTAACAACATCTTCAGTGATTTTCGTTTCGCATATTACGCACAATATGACTATGAAAGGTCGTGGGTTCAATTCCCACAGCGTCCATTGTACTTTTTGTGTGTTTTATTATTATTTTATCATTCCATGGTTCCAAAATCTTTTTGAATCCATTCTACCAAGTCAATTTTGGTAGAATCTTACGAGAGGCGATGTTTGGCTTCATTGCTTCATAGTCGTTATTGTCCCAAGTGGTGATTCCGGGAGCTTTCTGCCTTTTTATTCTGTGGCTTTCTTTGATGTGCACTGAGGTTCGGCCCGCTTCGTACATGTAGTGCATTGTCACGTTACTAGTCATTTTCATTGTTGAAGTTTGACTTGTACTTTTTACAAACCTTTTTTGCTTTTGTTTGTTTGTTTGTCCTGTGAGGTTAGGGAATTCAGGACATGGTTCTTGTGCTAATCTCTTTTTACATCTCTGCAATGTGAAAGTGAAGCCAGAGGTTATTTCTGATTGACGAGCCTCTAGATTCATAGAACGGTTAGAATTCGTTCGTAGATGCGGAGTAAAGTAAGCTGACAGCAAATACGCAACCAAACACATCCGTCCTCATATATTTTCTTAGTAGCTTTCAAAGAGGTTGACTCATGGAAGTCGATGCATGGGGCTCGGCTAATTAAAAGGGGGATACCCTTGCGGAATATTGTCCCAAAGATGAAGGCACCCTGGAATCCTAAGCAAAGATCCAACGATCCTGAACAGAACCGAGGACCTCAATTTATTCTTTCCCTTATCTGAGATCGATATCAATGTCTCTCGTATTTCGGGACTTTGTTGTATCGCTTCGGCAGAGCTACGCAAACATAGGCCCTAAGGACTCGTCGTTCTTAATGTATAGGAATTAACGAGTCCTCAGGGCCTATGTTTCCATGAGCTCTGCCGAAGAGACACAACAAAGGCAGTATTATTCTTACTCGCTGACAGCAAAGAGGCAGAAGCTCGTATGTCTGGGCGCAGATGCCTGGACAACTTCACTGGTACAGGAAGTGTTCAGACAGCGAATAGAAAAAAGCCAATTCCAGGGCCGACCTGAGCAATGCGCGAAGAGCTCCCCTACAAGTTTTAATTGTCCCGATGGGCCAGGGACATCGGGATCTTGATCACAGAAGCACTTGAGAGCAGGTCCCACCTGCCACCTTCCAGAGCGATTTAGATTTTGCCGAACAACTTTTGCACTTGCCCCGGAATTGTTCGTCAGATGACGGGACATTTGAGAGCGCTTGTTGCATCAACGGACAGGCAATGAAGCATAACTAGGCGTAGATGCCGAAGAGAATGCACCAAAATAAGAGAAGAGCAGCTATTGGACAAGTCACCACGTTTTACGTTCAAAGACCAAGGCTTGAACAGACAATAGCGATTACAACCTCCAGGATCCTTCATATTCCAATAAGTACATTTACAGGCCACTATACAAGAAAACTCATTCAGAATGCACCTTACTTCCCGGGACATTGAAGTCCATGTATAGCCAACCCTCCGTGGCTCAACGTCAATGCCCAACCAAAACGCCAGACAATACCCAACAGGCTTTCGAAAGTCTATTCTCACTTCTTCTTGAAAAAATCGCTCATCTTCTTCATACCAGTAACATTGACTTTCTTCAAAGCCTTCACACCCCTACTCTCATTTGCTTTCTTCCGCTTCTCCTCTTCATCCTCCTTCCTCTTTTTCTCTGCCCTCGTCTCTCCATCCTCGACAGCGAGTGCTCTCTTCCTCGAGAAGTCCCCAAATGATCTCGAAGCAAGAGCATCTTGCCTCAACTTTGCCAGGTGCGCAAGATGGGTTTCCAAAGGAGCAAAATCCACGGTTGTAGATGAAGCAGCCAATTTCATCACGCTCTCTGCAACATGAGGTCCAAGATAAGCCGCACATATTAAAAACAATGCCGTACGAAGGCGTAAGAGGTCTGCAACTCCCTCAGGGGCGGTTATAGGTGGTACTGCCTCTGACTTGGATTCGGTTAAGTTCTCCGAAAACGAAGTCACCGCCGTCGATGCCTCCGAGAAAGAAGTTGTGGTACTTGTAGATGTCGACACACTCGTCTGAGTATCTGGTGTATCTGCCGCGTCTTCCTCCTTCGCCAATTCGTGCGTCGAGCTCTCCTCCCGCTTTATACTAAGCACCGGAACGTCAAGAGCTTTCCTGACGAGCTTCTCTTCCATACTGGGAGGCAGACCCTTCTCACAGACAATCTTGGCTTTCTTCAACAACTCTCCCAGCAGTTTCTCCTCATTTAATCTATACATATTCTCGTCCCCTGCTTCGACAGTATCACATACAGCTGCCATCCTCTCCTCTAGCAGATCTCGTATCGATTTCATCCTTGAGAAACCACTGAATTGTGAAGACGTAGCGGCAATCTTCTCGATGTAGTCGTCGCCTGACAGGAATAATTTCTTCGGCGCTTCGGATCCTTTCGAGGTAGCGAGAGGTGTCAGAGCAGGGAGTATTATGAATAATGGATCGATGGCAGTCGCAACAAGCATATTCGCATTCTTTGTAACATATCCTGAAGGTTTCCTTCTCTTCGCGTTGGGCTCTTTCACGTCATCTCTGTCCTCACTCGATTGCGACGCAGAAAGGAGCCAACTTCGAGGGCTTGTCTTTGGCGCAGCGACTTTTGTAAACTCGTAGAATCCATTTTCGGGACAGATAAGATATCGACTATCATTGGCGTATCTCGGGTTCTGCAAAGTGGCTATGCGAGCCTCATTGCTCAAATTCTGTGGCAGGATGAAGAGTTGAGGAGGATTGGCGGAATCGGGCCCTAATTGAGTTTTTGGAGCTGTCGAAGTTTCTGTCTCAAATTTTGCCTCCTTGGCTTTCGTCGAAGGTCTGCCGCGAGTTTTCATCTTGTTGTGCGATAACTGTGTTGTGGTTAATCTCCAAAAATTATTGTCCTCGAGTTTGGTAATGTTGAAATGAATCTCAAGTCGCGTCGTCGACGCGTCTCGAAACACGCGAAGTCGGCTAAATTTGGTCCAACGAACGCAACTACTCTTTTCAGACTACGCTGTGCTGCCATGTACAACATTAACGCGAAATTAAAGACGTTTTGTGCAGAGAAACAGCATTGGACATTTTCAACTTCACGACATCTCTACCGCAAAGTTACCTGGCCGCCTCAATTACCCCATACAACAAACAATTATTGCGGGACCAATATAGCTTCGGGCCCCTGCCAGAGGTAGCATGGATCCTTCATAACAATCCTGCCTCACACTGGAAGGGCAGCATACAGTATCTACTTGATGGCTGGAGGGAGAAGTTGCAATGTCGCAGCGTAAGTTGTCTCGTAAAGGTGCTCACCTTCGCTGACCAGAATTAAGCCAACCACTCGAACCCAGAATGGCCTCCTAGGTCTCCTCATGATGCCCTACTCAGCACTCCTGGAGGTCGTGCTCGACTGCGACGACTTGCCGAACGCGGTTCTCCCTCCCCTTCTCCGATAAAGCGATCAACATCGACGCCATCCCTTGGAAGGAGGACGCAGGATCTGTTGCAAGACGATCTGGACGACGAAGATGAGGACGACGAGGAAACACTGCAATTGCAACTACAAGAAATACAGGCGCGCTTGAAGCTGAAGAAGCTACAGAAGAAGGCGAAGGCGTCGGATTCGGAAAGCGAAAGTACCAGGACGGCACAGGTACCCAGATCCAATTCAGTCGCCGCGAGTCGGGCACAATCGAGAATCGCCGAGGTACGAGAAGCTCGCGCAGAGAGGTCGAAGTCACAGGCCGAAGTACATGTGCCCGTATCTCCTATTCGAAGAGTGCAGCCACCGCCAGTCCAGCGGTCGCCGGGAAGGATCTTACTGGGGATTGACAAAGGCCTGAAAGGCAGTGACATATCTTTGAAAAGGGCGCCGAATCTGAGGAAGCGAGAAGAATTTGGTGACAGACTTGCTGGACCATTCTTACAACGACCAATATCACAGAGTTCGAGTCGCGCCAATGGAGCTGCCTCGTCGCAAGAGCTGGAGCGTGATAGGCCGAAAAGCTTCAGTGAACGTATGGCTGCGGTTCGGTCAGAGGAGACCGAGAGACAGGAAAGGCAAATACGAATCAAGAAGAATCGAAGTATGGCCTTCGATATCGACCATGAGCAGATGCAAAATTTCAAGGAGAATCCAATCGTTCTTCCGGAAGCACCTCGCAAGGGACCTGAATTCAGCCGAGACGAAGTGCTGAACTCTTACAACAAATCGAGTGGCTTGACACGCAGCAAGACGGACCCCAATTTACGATCAGCGCTGAGGAACCCAAGTACTTCATCCAGCACAGCTACCGGAAGGGCTGACTCTCGAGCTTCTGTGGATGTTCCAGCCAGAGGGAGACCTCCTGCAAGGAAGAGTGTCCCACCCAGCGAGGTTCCAGAAGCAGAGGCAACTCAATTCGAACCCTACTCTTCCCAACATCTCTCGAAACGGATTATACCACATCAAACCCTCACGCGGACCCTGACAGGGAAGAAGCCATTTCTCATACCGGACCTCTTGAGAACAGTGAAAGGACCTGATTTCACTGGCCCAGATATCGAAGAGGACGTGGTGGTCTTTGGCATCATCTGTAGCAAATCCGAGCCGAAAGCACATAAACCAAATGACAATACCAAGAATCAGAAACGCGGAAAGTTCATGGTCATGCATCTCACGGATTTGAAATGGGAATTAGATTTGTTCCTATTCGACACAGCCTTTGATAGATTCTGGAAACTCACTCCCGGAACAATCATAGCGATTCTCAATCCTCTCTTCATGCCGCCTCCCCGCGGAAAAGAAGCCACTGGGAAGTTTAGTCTCACGCTGAACTCAGGTGAGGACACAGTGCTCGAAATCGGTACAGCCAGAGACCTTGGCTTCTGCAAGAGTGTCAAGAAAGATGGCAAAACATGCGATTCCTGGGTCGACAAACGCCACACCGAGTTCTGCGACTTCCACGTCAATCTCACTCTTCAAAAGACGCACTCAAAACGTATGGAAGTCAACACCATGACATTCGGCAAGGGTCAATACAGTGGTCAGAGACACAATTCAAGAGACGTGACTGGTCGTTCGGAGTATCTCGAGAAGAAGAAACTGGAAGAGAAGACCCGGTATGATAAGGAAAGTCACTCACAGATCTACATCGGGAAGAGTGCGGCCAATTTACTAGACGATGTTGATTATGATCCTGATGCCTTCCATCGTGGATCCACGAAAGAGGAACGAATGACGAGGCGAATCCTTGCGCAGGAGAAGGAACGGGATTTGGCCAAGAAACTCGGTGCAATGGGAGGAGGACTAGGAGCTGATTATATGCGGCGGAAAGACCCCTCCTCACACCCAGATCCAAGTAGTAGCCTTGCATCCTCAGATACGATAGCTTCAGATGCCGCATCGCTGGGCCTTCTCGGTGGGAAGGCAGAAGATGTCGCACTATCTCCTATCAAACGAAAACGAACGAACACGATGTCAGGAACCTCAGCAATGGGTTGGGGAAGCGATCTCACGACGAAATTAGGCAAGATGAAAGATGGAGAGAATCTACAACCCGTCAAAAAAAAGACGAGGTTTGTCACTGAGAAGGGTATACGAGAAGCAGGAAGGGAAAGCTTCGGTGGAGAGGCAGTCAGAGCTGCTGTTGATGACCTTGATGACGATGATGATGATGACCTTGATATTGTCAGGGAGTGAAGGGAAAACGGATTCTCTATTGATAGAATATCTTTCTAGGGACTAGGATAAGGGGAATCCTGTAAATTGTGAACTAAATTCCTTCCACTGAATGGACAGTTATATGTCTTGTCCTACAATGCCTTCCTTCACATCGTGCTTCTGTCCTTCGTGCTCAATGCCAACCCTGTAGCCGAGCCTCTTCCTCCACATATACCTTATGTCTTGAGTCGAAACTTGTGTCGACAGCATTCTCGACCCGCCAATACCTGAAACAATCTATTCCATCCTGCCCAGGCACAAGAATCGAGATTGCATGCCTGCGGAGTAGGATGGACTTTCTGTACTTCGTCAAGTCCAATCCTGATTCAGACTCCTAAGCGGCACAAGTACCTTGATCGAGGCGCTTTGGTTCGAACCTCTCACTGAGGTCTACTTTCTATCTGAGTTTGTGATGGACGGTGATCGAGAGATGTCGTAGAAGCCAAGATGACTTCACGGGTGCTGTGCTGCTATTGAGGTCTTTCCCATTTACCCGTCCTTTCTTCTGGGACCAGTTTTCTGATCGATATGGTAGCCAATGAATGCCTTGTGATCAGTTTGTTTCATTTTCGTATCTCAAGCGTCTGGCAGCCTTTTGAAGCGGGAGTATTGGGGTCGTGCTGTGTGGGAGTCCTTCGTGCGCTTTCTCCAGAATGTCTGAACCTTGTCTCGATTCTGCTGTCTGGTCTTCCAATGCTTTCATCGTATCTTGTTCCTGGACGTTGCTATTGTAGCTGAAAGATATGACTTCAAGCTCGGCAACAGTCGCACCCTGATCGTCACCGCATTCTCGGCAGCCTTCGAATTCCAAGATAGTATAGTTCCCAGACCATGCTTCTTGATCCTTATCGAACTTCCACTCGGTCGTGTTACCTTCATATGGAACAAGTATGGTATCAGACACGTCGATACCATATAGCTTGTTAGGAAACACTTCGTTGGAGAACGTGGTCTGGTTAATAGTTAGCTGCTTAGGTTCGGGATTCGTGCTGTTCGAGAACGTCAATGTGTAGTTCATCGCCGGACGATCCGCCCAATCGATCTTGAACTTCTCGAGCCTCTGAGGAGCGACCTCGGAGCTCTCAATGATAACCCTTGTTCGATTCTGATGGCCAGCTTGGAATTTCGTGGTCGTATCTCCGTCGTTGAGAGCTCCGGGATATAGCCCGACAACATTAGCCGCAGTAGTGGCAGATGGATGACATTGGAGGATATTTCCTTCTGTTGTCGCGTCCTTCCAGTACATATCGTTTGGTACCGTCAGAGTCTCATTCATTGACAGGGTGTGGTTTGTCATTTCGAGCTCGCTTTTGTCGGCACTGCGCCGTTCTACTACGATAGGCATTGAGTGGCCCGAGTAGACTTCGACCAAACCATGGGCTCCAGAATTCGGAAGACGGGTGATGTTCGTATGGGTGTTGTTCATAGCGGCTCTGAATCGGCTACCTTGAAAGTAAAAATCGGGAAGCCTCAAGTTGTGGAATGGCAAGGGAAGGCTAGGACGAATGCGCAGTGTTTTGCTGTTCAAACTCAGACCCAGGAACCCATAAAGGGGAATTTGTGCTGCTCCGCCGTGTCCTGTCAAGAAGGGGAAAGAGGGTGCGACACCACCATTCTCGTTCATGTCATCATTGGCTTGCTCTGACATTTGGTACCAGGGAGCTCGAACAAACGGAGCTGTTGCTTGTGAATAGTGCAAGGATGCCCCACAGCCCGAGGCAGCTACACGATTTGTCGCAATGCTCGAGATAGCAGCATTCATCGCGGGACCGTCTGGTGTTACCCGCTGGCCGTAATACGCTAGGTCTTCCTTCATCTGCTTCAACGACATATCGGCCAAATTCAGAGGGTATGTTAGCAATGATACATCGGCTTGCTTGATAGGGCCTGTGTTTCCCATCCCCTCATATTCAAGAGTGATGCCAGACTCAGCTCTAGGGATGTTGATATTGCTGGCGACCTCGGCCCAAGTCACATTGACTGGTTCTCCGAATTGTTTTTGTAGACCGATGACCATGTTCGTGAGCTGCGCGAAGGCTGCATTCGTGAAGGCACCATTGTTCTTGTGATTCTGTCCTCAAATTAGCATTATTGCCACCTTTGCTTTATGGAAAAGGAAAGAAGAAAAAAGCGCAGAACAATACTTACTGCGTATTCGTCAGGTTCAGTCATGTTTCTGGTCGAGTATTTATCGCCATCTTTGACCACAAGACCCATAAAGGTATGTACAACAGACTTGACTCTGTCCCATCGGTTGGCTCTGAACTCCGCCTCGTTTCCCGTGATATAGTATTGATTGATTGCAACGATTGCGATATCAGCATTCAAGTGATACTCATAGTCAAGGACCGGTCCGGTTCCTGTTGCATTGCCAAATCTTCCGCTTGTCCATGGGTATAAAGAAGACTCGTTACCGAATGCGTACTTTGCCTGAACGTAAGGTTCTTGGGCATTGGCCTTCGCCGCAGCAAACATCTTATCGCGATACTTGATGATTTGCATTGCCATATCAGGATTTGTCAATGCAATGGCGGGCCATATCCAAAACTCTTGATCCCAGAACACCATGCCTCCGTATGTATCGGAGGTTAAACCACCCACTGCTACACCGTTGACGTTCAGACCAGTGCCATCGTCCATCTGTAAATTTGATAGGAGGTAGTATCGGCTGGCGATTTCCTGAATTTGAAGCATCTGTGTGACTGAATCGTTGGGGAGAATGCCCATAGGGTCGCGGAAGCTCGCAACGGAGTGCTCTTGCATGAGGAGATTCCAAGCATTCGTGTGTTTGTCGAGTAAGTGGTTGAATCCATTCTCAAACGCGGTCTGAGAAGCATTGCGGGCTACTTCCTCTGCATTGGTTGGATATCCGTCGGTTGAGGATGCGCCGACATATTTGAAGAAGGTTGCCGTCTCTCCCTCCTTCAGGTGTACATCGTATTCCTGACCAATGGACATTGCGTCATTGATATCAGTACCAAGTACCGGTCTTCCAGAATCTTCATCCGTGTATCCATTCGAGACGTCGATCGTAGATACTAGCCATGCCGTAACGTCGGGCTTGCCATCTGGATGTACCGAAACCCAACTAGACCTTGCACCGATATCGACGTCTTTTGTTCCTAGTTGGGATCTAACTCCACCGCGACCATCGATGAAATCGGCGATTTTAGCAGTCTGGTCCCCGCCGTGAGGGGTGACATACATGTAGGTTGCTGCCACATTTCGATTGTCTCTGCTCGCGATACTGACAATGTCTATCTCAAATGTGACGTTGGTGTTGTTTGGAGACCATGTATAGCTCCAAGTCACAGTCCCGTCTCGATATGATAGCGTCTGCTCAAAGTTGCTGATAGTCATAGGATCCACAGTGGAATTGAGCGTTGTATTGCCGACAGTTAGATATAGTCCCATGGGATGTGGCAACCCAGAAATGACACTTTCACAGCCACGTTCTGCTAGCTCTTCAAAGTTCGTTCTGGGAGTCCTGTCTTGGCAATCGTAGAAGCCAGAAAGAGTCGTGAATGTCTGCCTCACATTGTCAAGAGGCCATCCCTCTATGGGTGTATTTCCATTTCGATTGGTTTGGTTCACGTCCCTTTCAAAGAATGGTCCAACGGCAGCCACAGAAGATCCGAAATACCTATAGTAAAATCAGTAATGCCACTCAGAGTCATAGTAGTGTTAAAACTAGAAATGCTAGAAGTAGATGTTGACTTACCCATTCGCCAGTGGGACTCTCGAGTAAAACATACTGGGATTGAACGCCGTTTCTGTCATACTCCACCGCTCATCGTTCCAGGAGTAAGTCTTGTTACCCTCAGCCTGAACGTTCGTCTCTGGATATCCCATCCCAGGATCCGGTATCGTCTTGAATTTCGACTTGACTGGATTGACCTCTTCTCCTCTAGGAAGAGGGCCTCGAGCCTGCGGGCCATGGTTTAAGGTCGGTTCTAGATTCTGCAGGCCAGGAATCGGGCGTGCCTGACTGCCAGTGATGATGAATAATGCGAGTATAACTGGCCAAAACAGTAACAGATGGGTGTCCAGAGGGCCAAAAAGGCGATGAAATCTCCGTTGTAGCTCCATACTTGGGATTATGGAGGCCACGGTTCTTCTTTCAGTATCTCTAAGTATTGACAATTTTGAGAATGTCGATGCAGACTGTAATTTGATTAGAATCGTGGTAGGTATCCGGAATGACGCAGGTACTCACTTGAAAGCCGTGACGGCTGTGTAGAAATTCGTGTCCTTGGACTGCGAAGGCGCTCGGCGTTCGTAAATTCGTTCTCTATGCATGTACTGTATCGATTTCCTATGGGAGTCGTCGAGATTGGTAGGATTGCGTTTCAGTTGTCTGTTTGGTAGGAGAAAAGGGTTACATAGAGTTTAGAATTGGAAGATGATAGAATTCGAGAATCCTGCGGCATGACATAAGAAGGGACATGTACAACCAAAACGTGCGGTGACTGCAGCCCTACGTCCCAAGAAAGGTAGCCGCGCTGGGCTTTAACTGAAGGGGGCACTAGCTCTTGTTTAGCTCACAGCATGACACGTTGAAATCGTCACATGATTGATGAATGACTTATCGGTGCAGACTGATCAGTGATGCATTCAAATCCTCGCAAAATAAATGAATTTGGGAAAGTAACATCTCCCCGACTTCTATTCTACATTCTCTGTGTTGGGTTTCAACGTCGCCGTCGAAGCTGACAAATCTTCTTCGTCGACAGGTTCCGACGCGACAGTGCTTTCAGAGACTACAGGAGGCTCGTCGCTCTTTTTGACCGGCTCCGATTCATGATTCGTAGACTCATTAGATATGAGATCCTTCTCCAGTTCCTCTACATGCTCCGTGTGAGCATCAACGACGGCGGAGGGTGGGGAAATAGTCTTCTCTGCGTTAGGAGCAGTCTCCGCTGAATCGTGTAATGATTCGCCTACAGTGTTCGTTGCAAGTGTTGGAGTGTCCGACTTGGTAGTTTTGGAAGTGACGTCGGGATTCACTGCCTTGTCATGTAATCCGACGTAGATTTGATCCTTGATAGGGTCAATAGACCATAACGTGGCTGGTACCGTAAATGACAGTGTGCTTGACGTTCCCGTAACTGGGGCGGTAGCGGGAGCCGGACTCTTAGCCGGCGCCCTACGAGCCGGACCTCGAGCCCTACCCTTTCTAGCATCTGATAATGGAGCTTTCTCTTTCGGTTCCTCCTCTGCCTCTGGTGGAGCCTCTTCTTTCTTGGGTGCCTGCGGACCAAGCTGCAAGCGCTTATTCAAATCTGACATAAAGCCACCTTGGAGAGCAGCAATTTTGCTACCAAGAGGTCTCGACGGAACAGGAGGTTTAGGCTTAGCAGATGCGGCTGCACCTTGATCTGAGCCCACAGATCTAGCGGATGAATTCGAAGTAACCGTGGTCAAGGGCACGTTTTCTGAAGACTCACGTGTGATAGGCTTTGAAGGGCGGGCAGGCACAACAGGCTTCGCCTTCATGGGAAGAGGTGGCGAAGTGCCTTCAGTACCAGAAACCGGCTTTGCTCGTTGTGGACGTTCTGGAACTGATGGGTGTGGCCTCTCAGGTGACTCCGACAGCTTTGACTTGGCTGGACGAGCGGGTATTTGAGGCTTAGCAGTAGCTGCGAGGTTCGTGGTGGCACGACCTTCATCGGGGCCGAGTGGGAGTCCGGCAGCAGCCTTCTCCTGATGGTAAACAACTGCTCCTGTAGTAGGTCGATCTTCCGGCGGACTTAAGATCTCATCTGACTGAGGACCAGCCACTGTAGTCTGCAGTTGTAAACTATCAGGGGTATCTTCCCAAATATCGCGACTAGGGAACCTTTGCTTCATGCTGGGTTTCGTCTCGGCAACCAAGTGAGCCTTGTGTGCCCAGGGTTTCTTTTCACGGAGCAAGAAGCTTTCAGAGTCGTTTGATTCGCTCTCGGCCAATTGCTCCTGTCTGCGAGCGAAAGCTTGTGCTGCAGTTTCGCCTTCTTGAACTGGCGATTCTTCTTTCTCCTCTGGCAGTTGTGGCGTGGAAACAGTTGCAGTATACTGCAGACTGTTTGGAGAGTCTTCCCAGATATCCTGACTGGGGAATTTGCGGTTCTTCAGCTCAGGTCGCTTAAGCTTGTCCGCGGCGGTCAGTGGTTTCTTCACACTAGCAGCGTTCTTCTCTTCTTCTGGGAACAATGGCTCGTATTCATCCAAATCCTCGAGGGGTTTTGACTCTGGCAATCTAAGGCCAGGCACGTTTCCATGGATGCTTCCAGGTCGACTTGTAGGTCTGCTGCCAGCAAGACTTGATGCACTACCAGATCTTTGGTGATAGAAGCCGTCCTCGAAGGCGCTGCCACGTCGTTCATTCATAGGTGAGATAGCTGGTTGAAGTTCCCAGCCAAAGGGTTCCTTGGCAACTTCATCCGAAGCCAGAATAGGCGCGCTATAGCCGAGCTCATCGTGAATTCCTTCATTTTCGGCATTAGGTCCGAGGTCTTCCGTGGACGAGAGGTCACCAGCGCCTCCGTAGATTTTGCTAATTCGACGGCCAGGTGCGTCAACATGAATTACGCCTTCCTCCTCGACTTCACTCTCTAAAGCGGTGTCTGAAGGTGCGTTGAGGCTCTGGGATAATGTACCCTCAAAATCAGCTTTGCCAGGTAGGTCGCCAGGGAATGATTCCTTTCTCAACGGAGAATGCACATGTGTCTCGGAGGCATTGGAGTGGGCAAGATTTTGTAAGCTGCCAGACTGAGGACGGGGAGACGACATCCGGGAGGTATACTCCTCAGAGGCCTGGAAACCGATTTGCTCGGATGGAGTGCCCATAACAGCAGGTGATGTACCTAGTTTTGATTAGACATTTCGGTTCATGTGCAAATTGCACAATTGTAATCCTTACCAAGTCCGGCACCACGGCTAGCGGTGTCTCGAACAATCTTATTGAGATCATCACTACTCATGGCCCATTCTGGTCGACCCTCTCCATATTGACCAAGCTCCTTCTTGAAAAGCTCTGGGTGCTTTTCGTAGTAAGCTTTCTCGAAGCGATCGTGAGGAATGACTCCATGGCCATAACGACCACTAAGTAAAGTTAGCTACCATCATTTAACTCAACGGAACAAGAAAACAGTGTGAATGTGTTTGTGTGAGACTAGAATAGATATCTCAACTGTTTTTGGACATTGTCTGCTGTGCTGAAAAAAAGTACTTACTATGCATCAGGAGGAATGTCGTGCCCACGAGCACTGGTCTTACGCCCATGATGTCTTGGTTTCGACCCATCGTTGTGGAAGCCAATGCCAGGAGCGTATGGCTGAGCAAAAGGGGCTGGAGATGGAGCTTGAACATCGCCAGCATTTGGGTACATCGGGACACGTTGACCGATTTCAGGTATGCCATGTTCGCTTTCGAGGCTGGACGGAGGACGTTCGGTGCCATTGGACTTCTCACTAGCAAAGCTAGCCTTGGCCTTCAATGGTCTTGTTGCAGGATCCTTATCATCGGTCGTCGTCGAAGAGGCCTTGCCAA
Organism: Phialocephala subalpina; assembly: GCA_900073065.1. NCBI lineage: Eukaryota > Fungi > Ascomycota > Leotiomycetes > Helotiales > Mollisiaceae > Phialocephala > Phialocephala subalpina. The sequence goes on from FJOG01000017.1 coordinate 655,197, forward strand.
TTCCAAAGGCCGCAGCTTGACCAGAATCTGTGCGAGTAACAGCAGAGACCCGTTGCTTGGCGCTGGAAGTTGGCAGAGACGGTTTGGGCGCATGAAGCTTGAGGTCATTGGCAACATTGCGAGTTTGTGGAGGTGATGTTCCTAGCTGTTCTGAAGCTCCAAATACATCGGCATATTCGTTCCCTTCCTGCCCAATGGATGGCAGAGAAACGCTGGGAGGACGGCGTGGCAGATCTGAGTTCGAATTGTTGGCACTCTCGGAGGCATACAAGGAGGATTTGCTGTGGTTGCCGTGGTTTGCAAAGAATGGAGTTTCGTTGAGAGGTGATCGAGCGAAGCTCTCGCGGCTTGGTGAGACTGAGCGGTCAAGACGTCGATTGATCGGGCGTGGAGGAATTTTGGGGATATCGCTACCAAGGGAGGCGCCAGAAGCAGCTGTCTGGTCCTGGGTCCTGGTAGGACGAGGAGGGACTTGTGGCATCGCAGTCGACATCTTGCTTGTGTTTTCTGATGCACAATGGACAATCTCGAAGTTCTGAAGTTCTGGAGTTGCGGTCAGTATTTCATGCAGAAGCGAGCAATGCAATAGCCAATACGCGGGCTCGAGAGAAGGTGAACGCTGGCTCTTGGGTGAGTGTGCTGCGTGGTTTATCTAAATTGGCTGTTTAGATACAGGATCGACAGCCAGGTGGTTTGCTGGCAACGTGTCGATGTTTGCCAATGAGTGCAGAGACTGGATGCTGTGGTACCAGACGCTCGGCTTAAAAGCCTTTGTGACCTCAGGTGTCTCGAGTATTTTGTGCCAACGTCTGCAGGGGACAATGGGCATGAACGCAGGACTTACGTAGTGGTGGCTTGAAAGAATCGAATCCTTCAAAGTTCAATCATCGAAGCTGTGCTGGACAATTGTGAATTGTGTTGGGAGAGAAGATAGGATAAAGCTTGAGCGGGACGTGATGTCCATACTTGAAGACCTGGTAACGACTGAATCACGCTAAAACAAGTTCGTCATTTCTACGACGGACAAGCCACCATCGGGTAACAAGTTGTTTTTTTGGTCTGGAAAGCGTTGCAAGTGCTCCAATTTTGTGAAGCCTTTAGTCGAGCTGACCACTGCGATTCAAGTCTCTGCAGCAGCTTTGGTCTTGGAATGCAATGCAATGCATATACGATCACGCCGACCACTAACAGCTGAGGTGATTCTGATGATGGAAGATCTCACGCATACGATGGAAATAACTCATAGTGATAGGCTGCAGTGGACCGTTGAGCGGTATTTTTTCACAGGGGCCGAAAGCTCGTGAATCGCCCCTCCAACGATCCCCGCCAAAAGGTCTGGAACCCACTTGCTCGCCATCGCTGGAAGTGCCCAAACCCGTCTCGTCCAGAGCCTGCTTTGCGTGAGCTAAATATTTCTGGCGATCACCAGCGTCAGGAAATAAATCTCTCATAATGAACCTCTCCCGCGCTAAAAGTAATGTCCCATCGACTGACTATAGATGGGAGAGGAGAAAGGTAGAAATTATCGGTGATGCCGTCAATGTTAAGTAACACAACGAAAACTTTAATGGCACCTGACAATTGTGCCTGCACATCCGCTGTTGCTAGTGTCCAGGCCTTCCCCGCATGATCATTAGGCGTTCCCTGATACCAATCAGGATAGGTCTTCCCAAGATGGTCTTACGTTGAACAGGATCGTGAGATCTTCAGATCGAGTTGGGTTGGATCTGACATGCTCGTGACCCAACAATATGCCAGCCAATTCAAGGAAACTTGGCGAGGTGGACAAACCTCCATCCTAGACTAGAATCTGCGGAGGGAGCACCCGGGCCAAAGACAGGTACCTGTTTGAAAAAGAACTGCATAGCTTTCAGAACAACCTCCTGGGGAGGTATAAAAGTACACTTGGTCGAACTCCCTAAGCTTCCTTGGAAATAAGAAACTCGTCACTAAGCCAGATCAACCAGCCAAAAATTCCGTAACGCCATGCCCCAGACCGCATGCTCACACCATTTTCAACCTCGATTTGCTATATTTGCAATTCTCATAAATCCACGCTCTCCTCGCAATCTTCACCCATCGTCGTATGTTCTTCTCGGCGTCCAATTTCTCCACCCCCCACCGTCCTCCAAGTCCTGGCCTTAAATGATCATCTGCGCAACTCCCTGTCCACCAAGAGTCTTGCTGCCAACGAAACCCTGGCCCTTGACACCTGCAAGAGCATAGAACGCAGCAGCAAGTGTAAGCATTATAGCCGCCGCGATCAGACTTGAAGCTTCGTGGATGATGCTGAGCCACTGAATGATGCCCATGGCAAGGTAGATTCCAGCGCGCATATAGTTCGTGGTGAATCGGCGCATGAAGGTATCGAACTTCGAGGACGTTGGGCAGATGCGAAGGAGGAGAGGGATTTCGATGAAGATGATGAGGAAGGAGCTCGCGCTAGAAAAGGTCAGGCTTGTATTTTGGTATGCAGATCGACCACTTACAGGCAAAGAGCCCCAAAGAGAATCATGATGCTAACATGGAAGAGATGGGAGATGCCAAGGGCGAAGCAGAGGAATATGCATATCACTCCGGTCCTGCCGTCGTCGAGGTGTCAGCAACGGTTGCTTTGAAGAAGTATAGGTAGCTAGCTCTGGTGCGGCATTGAGAGGACGTATTTGGAGTGCAAGTCGACTTGCGACTGTGAAAACCAAATCCCATTCCACGTTCGATGGTAAGGCGATGTCCATGCGGTGATTTCGTGAAATGTTGTTAGAGGAGCTGTTGCTTACCATTGTCCGTAAATACCTGGAGCTCGTAGTTAGCCAAATGTACCGCGTACTGAACAGAACAATGTTGCTTACTGAAGTTCCTCGTCGCGAATTCCTCTGCGATAGTCATCTTTGCTCTTTGCGATGCAATTCAGTAGTGGTGGTTGTTGACGTTGAACAGGTGTGCTCGTAGCTTGCGTAGCCTTGTGAGCTGGATTATTTTCTGAAGTGCAATGTGTTCCCGGCGGGTAGGTAACAGTTTCAGAGTTTGCGTAGAATGTTTTGGGTTGGAGAATGACTTTAAGCTTTGGTTGTTTCGTCTGGTCTGTTCTCAAGATGTACGTGTCGAGCGATTCGACTTTCGGGATCCTGGAGCTGTTCCTCAGCCACAGCGATTCGTCGGCCATTGTGACGCTAGTCCGTTTTCACTCGCAATGAGGCTGAGAACTGGCAAGGCAACGATGAAAAGACCTCCGTATTCACAACAAGAGCTCAAGTTTTGATTACGATATTTTGGTTATATTTCGCCTGGAATTTGGGTCTCGAGTATCAAAAATCCTATTGGCACAAGATAAAAATTTGTGTCTACAAGTTTTTGAATGTCACAGTTCACTTCGTACATTTGGTTGTGAATCTCAGATATTCAAACACCAAGAGACCGCTTTCTCCTCCCAAAGTGGCATATGAGGTACCATCAAGTTTAGCAGCGTGGAAGCTCACCAAAAAGCGAACATTCACGATGTGCTGCATCAAGGAAGCCTAAAAGCACGCCATGACACATGGGGAACTCAAGGCAATTCTGAGCGGCCACGTCAGATGGCGAAGTCAGACAGTCTGCAATTGCTGCTACCTCTCCGAGGATTGTGGCCTAAAATCGAAAGCTCGAAAATCCATCATAATTTCGGTGTATCATCGCCGCCGCATTTTTCTCTAGAGACTCGGTATAATGCTCGCAAAACAAACCATCCCCCTCAACTCCATATGTACCCGGCGCATTTTCCGGCAATCTCATGCTCCGTAAACCAGCTTGAAGATATCGTTGAAGATGAAGAAGCTTCCAGCGCCGTCGGGGAGAAGTTGAAAGGCTTGGGTGTAGTTCATCGGTCGTTGTTCCTCATCAACCTGCAAGTGCGGCAAGTCAGTTTATCACATCTTCGCACCGGACTTGAGAGTTACCAACCAGTAAGGCGCCTGTAACCAGGATCATGATGCCATCATTGGGAGCAGGTTGCGCATCGAGGGTAGAAACGGCATGCTTGACTTTCTCGAAAGGGAGACTCTGTTCGAAAGTATTAGTATGTTCCAGCAGTCCAGGACAGACAAATCATACAGAGAGTTTTTCGACGATTCCAGCGGCCCCGGCAACCGATGATGACTCGAAGGTCAACATGGAGGTATCGCGCTGCCAGATTAGTCAATGTTTTTCAGACGTATCCAAGGAAACTTACGTAGAGAGCTGCCAGTTGTTTTCTGTCCGTATCAAACTGGTTGTAGTAGAACTCAGTGAATTGAGCTGTAAGAAGATGTTAACACCCTTCAGGTAAGCTCGGCGTGTAGTCATCGAATGTTACTACACGGCTGAGCACTTACTTGCGATTTCTGTAAAGTCTACAGCACCACTTAGCATATATTACGTGCGATGGCCATGAAAAGGAAGGCGCGTAAGCAGCAGAACAACAATAGTGTTTACTTACTGGCCATAGTGACTGTTGATATCAAGAGTATTGTGGAAAAGGTCTTCTGCTTGGGTTGAAAGTTGGGTTGCGATGTTTTGTTGTCACGTCGAAGCGGGCATCAAAATAACATAACCCCTCCAAAACTGTTGCCTCAATATCAAGGCAGAAGAGATAGATGGACCTGACACGTGATACCTTAGCGTCTCCACTCCATAAAAGTCGCAAAATTCTCGAGTGCTCCAAGCTTTTTCTTCTCAACAACGAAACTGACTTTACTCCCACGCTAAAGTCGATACAAAAGCTTTATGAAATTACATTGCTACTCTGCTAATCTGAACAGTATTACTCGACGCAACCGGCTTTTGACTTATGGTACGTTTACATTTCTGGTTCTTCAATCTACTCTTACAATTACCTATCATGATGACTACACTTCTGCCCTTAAGAACGGCCAACTGAAACCTCATATGTTGTTCAATTCATGTCATGCTCAACAGTCTGATCTCATTCAAGAATCCATTCACTATGCTTTTTCAAGACGTGAGAATCATCGCTAACATTGCGACAGATCAAACGGCGACAGTGTTCTCAATCTCCCAGCCTCTACAGGACACTTATGAAGGCTTGGTTAGGCTGAGTGGGATACTACATGTTGTAAAGCATCATGATATTAGGCAGCGATCGTCCTTGCTCAAAGAAAGTGGGCCAAGATAAACCAGGCAAGGCTGGGAGATTGAGAAATTTGCACGTTAAAGAGTAGGATGAGTGTATCTTGGAGGCAAGGAATACCGTACGGATTCATTAGGCTATCTGAGTGGAAGGAGGGAGACTTTATACGGGTTGGAAATGAGGCTTCTCGTTGTCTGGGAGCCGGGGAAATAAAGACTAGCCTTTTGCATTGCACACTTGATAGTTTTCAGCATAAAGAATGCACGAGATTTCTCTTCAAAAGAATGCTTGATTGACTTCTCAATGTGGCAGCGGTTTAATCTTGGGATTTATGACGACCACTTGTGATACTACTATGTGACCCGATTCGGAACCCGTAGTCCAGCCGCGTCTCTTTCAACCGCCACAACCTTGCCGAGCCTGAACAAAAGCACCTCTTTGATTCTCCAACTCTTGCGCAAACATATTCAAGAGGACCCGACCCCTTCCACGCATGAGTGGAACTGCACCCTGCAGTCTACTCATCCTGCCGAATCTGCGCGAATCTGCGCGAATCTGCGCGAATCTGCACAACACTCGCTACCTATTATTCGACTCTCGCTCGTAGCCTTTGAGCGTCCCGGCTTGATCAACGGCCACTCGCGTCCGCAGCTCAGCATTCGACGTCCAGCACATACCTCGTCCTACGATAGCTTCTCGAAACTGCGCAGCTTCGGTTGCCGCTTCCTCTTGATCAGACATGCCGTGCTTCAAGGGCATCGCAGTTAGCGTTCACGCAGAAGGCGCTCCGCTCCCAGAGTACTCTGTCCAGAAGCAATCGAGAGTATCTCGCGTCAATACCTATATTCCAGTCCCAAAGCCGAAGATACCTCTAGACTCGTCCTCGAACAAACCCGAGCCTGCCAAGTTTGCTATCTCCATTACCCTCCTTACGCCTGGCCTTTCGGTGCCTTACTCCACACCGAAACCTACCCCAGAGAACCCACATCCCCATGCTCAGACGGTCGGAGGACTTCCTGGAGTTAGTCCGCAGCGAGGGAGCTATGTGGGAACTATCGGCCCTTACATACCCATCACCAAATCCGAGAATGAGACTATTGCTGCCTATATCTACTTCGATGGCCGTGCAAAGGAGGAGGTCGCGACTTTACTGTAAGTGTCAATTTCTTGGAGAATTATACCTCTTTCGTGTTGTCTATGGACTCGTAGCTCCATATGCGCCGTAGCTGTGTTCCAGACATGTATCTCCGCTCCGAAATGTACGAAAGCAGTGTACTGACTATGAGGTTTTAATCAACAGGAGACCGGGCGAAGAGACATGGGTAAATTCGCGTTGGGTCCAGGTTCCTATTTCTGAGGGTGGCGGGTTGGCTGAACGAGAGTTCTTGTTTCGTGAGGTTGGGCTAGAGCGCTGGCTGAATGGTCTCGACTTGGACGGTCAGGATGCTGCTGCTAAGATTGAGAAGCGCCGACAAAAATTCGAGAAGCGTCGCAGACGTCGAAAGGAGGAAAATGGCAGTGACGACGAGTTAACCAAGAATACTACATCCACACCATCAGGACCGCGAGAAGTATTGAGGTACGGACCGGATGCGCAGTCACCAGTAGAGAAGCTTGAGGATTGGGATGATGACGATTTCTCCTCCGACTCAGACGAGGACGCACCACCAGAGGCCGCAGGACAAATTAAGGTTGCTATGTTCCGTGTATTGGCGTCTGGCGAAATCAAGAGGGGCGAATATTCTCCGCAATTTGATGCTCACGACGACGACGAGGATGGAAATAAGGGTGGTGGAGATGAAGCAGACATCGATCATACAACGAGTTTTGCGAAGCCGAAGACACTGGATCCGAAGTCTATTAGTACACAAACTGTCACAGGTATCGATGGTCCGGACAAGCCTTTTGCTGTTTTCACATTCTTCTATAGAGGCGAGAGTAAGTTTCTACTGCACTGTCTACATTGCTTTGCTAACAATATGGCTAGGACAGTTACAAAAGATGGGCATCATATCTCCAAAACAACAAAAGGCAACTCCAGGTGCAACGAAGAGACGATCAACCCAATTAGACTTCTCAAATCTCGGGGAATTGAAACCTGGCAGGGGTACTATTGGGTTTTCTGCATTCAGAGAGAACGATCCATCTGGCCGCCAAACCAAGTCTAGGAAGAAGAGCAATGGTAGCGTCGGAGGAGCAATGGTGGAAGATAGTGATGACGACGAGGATGATGCTGAACTTGTTGGCAAGATGGAAGATATTGATGATAAGGACGTGAAGACTCTGTTGAGCCCTGAGGATGCGAAGTACTCGGGCGAGCTGGCAGATGGCGTTGGACGAATCAAGGCATGTTCCACTACCCCCATTTCTAGGATACTTTACTAACGTGTCCATAGCTCAAGAGACAGCACTCCGCAGAGCCACTCGGTCCAAATTCTCGCAAGTCGCCAGCCTCGGGTACAACATCAGTCGGTGCTACTCCACCTCCAGCAGAAGCTGATCCTGTCTCGGCTCCGAAGGACATTCTCCCCAACAACGTCTTTGGAGGTTTGCCTGATGATTCGATCGTCGGAAGCCCACTCAAGAAGCACAGAGGAAGCCTTTACGACGTGGATAATGATGCTATGCAGAAACGTCTCGCTGGATTCTCGAGCTCGATGGGTGATATTGTAGCTGCAGCAGAGGCTGCTCAAACCCCACTTCCGAACACCACCGTGCAGGAAGTAAAGATGGAGGAGGAAGAGGAACTATGAATACCTTCTAGTATTGACATGCCGAACATATGACTGCAGCTGATGCTTGCCATACCGCCGTCTATGCCGCCAGGCCTTACTGCCATTGGAAAGACGGCCTTGAAGCACGGATTTTCTCAGGCGTGGGGAGGTGGTTTGCAGCACAAAACTTTGTAAGAATCAAATACCCAGACACAATCGCCATCTTGGTGATACCCAGAATTGTGGTAGATTAATGGAATGATATTGAAAACGAAATTGAGAGTCCAGTGGACTGGCTCGGGTGTCGCGGTTCCTTGTCACAACAAGGTTAGAGCCCGCGGCAAGGCCGATCAGTGGGGTACACAGGCACGATCGTGCATGCTTACCATGTCACACTCTTCAGGCGCCTTATATACACAGAGAGAAGTTTCTCATCTTGTGTATGTGACATGTGGTTGTAGGGGCGAAAATCTGCTCATTTCAAAAGTTCTCATAATGTCAGAATGCTGCATGGTCATCAAGTTTCGATGTCTTCACTCCTCAGTCTTCTTCAATTAATTTCGTTTACGCTCCGTCAATATGTGGAGAAGCTTCAGTTTGTGTTTATTGCTCTCTTTCTTGATATCCTTTACTCGTGCGACTAGGACGCAACTTCCATTCAAGCATAAAAGAAGTCCGTTTGATGAGAAGTTCAATCGATTAGTCAACTGGACTTTGGACCGATGGCATGTTCCAGGGCTGTCTATGGCCGTGGTAGATGGTGATGATATTTTTACCGACGTATGTCCCCGATTTTGCTCGTGACCTTGATCCTTTCTTCGTTTCTCAACAAAGCCCAACCTCTAATTTTCAATTGTCCGATCCAATGCTGAACATTCAATATAGGCTTGGGGCTATGCCCACCTACCAAACACCAAAGCAACACCAGATACACTCTACTACGGTGGTAGCTTGACCAAATCCTTCACTGCCGCAGCTATGTCCATCCTGATATCGTCCGGAAACTATACGGACCTCTCATGGGGAACATCCATCTCGAGTATCATCCGAGACGATTTTGTTCTCGCGGAAGAATGGGCTACAGCACATATCAGCATCGAAGATGCACTGGCTCACCGTACTGGCGTTCCAAGACACGATTGGAGTTATGGCGGAGCGTATGGTGATGATCTCCACGAAGGCACTCCGAGGGATGTAGTGCGCTCTTTACGAGATTTGCCGTTTGCGGCGGAACCGAGGACGACGTTTCATTATTGCAATATCATGTATGTTGTGATTGCTCATGTTGTTAGTACGTTGTCTGGGAAGCCGTTGAAGGATTTCTTGGAAGACAGAATTTGGGAACCATTAGGGATGAAGTCGACGGTAAGTGAGAATGTTTCCTAAGAACTTCCTCTTACTATAATGAACTCCTTCGAGCAAATTTTCAAAATAAGGAACAGTTGTAAATGGACAGTCCAAGCTCAAGATCACGTCTCCCGATGTCAAGTTCCATATCAGCATGCCGGTAACATACTAACATTTCTCCAGTACTTCTCCCGTTCCGATGCACTGAAAGCCCCAGAAGACCTAGCAATGGGCTACATCTGGCACGAAGACGGGCAGTACTATAAGCCAACCGTCTATATGGATGTAGAGATTATGACCGGTGCCTCCAGCATTATCTCCACTGTCAACGACTACGCCAAATGGCTTCGAGCTTTCATCAATGAGTCACCACCTCTATCTCCCGACGACTACGCCGAGCTGAAGACACCTCGAAATCTGCTCGTCCCACAGCCAGAAAGCTCGCCTTTCACTCGCTTTTCATTGTACGCACTTGGTTGGGAGATTGCATTTTATAACGGCTACCAGATCTTCCAACATACGGGGAACCTCGAGGCATTTGGCTGTCGCGTGCAGCTCGTCCCTGAGCTCAACTGGGCTGCTGTGACATGTGGCAACACGCCCGTTACATGTGTGAATGCTGGCATAGAACTCATTAACCATCTGCTCGACAATAAGATCCAGCTACGTGAAGAAGAGAGGTTCGATTGGTTCAATTAGTAAGTTCTAAATTCTATCCATGATCTAAATGTACATTGGTTGATTATCCATTCAGTCATAAAATCAGTTGGCAGAACAGGCTCGACGTATACAACAGCGCGAAAGACACCTACTATCCACAAACCCTCGATTTCCGTCCTCTCAGCTTGGAGTTGGCAAGATATGCTGGGACGTACTATAATCCAGGGTACCGGAATTGCACCATATATTACAAGAACGGACAGCTACAAATCGACAGAAATTACTCATTTCACGTTCATGTCGACCTGGAGCATGTCACTGGAGACTACTTCATGGCGTACATAGACTCTACCTCAACGCCCGACACCTTGTTCCAAAAAGCTGTTGCTGCGGAGTTTGTAGTTGGGCCTGACGGTGCGGCGAGGAAGTTCGGTATTGCGATTGAGGCAACGATGGGTACTGACGGCAGGATCTGGTTTGAAAGGATAGATTAATTTGAATGTAGGGACATCGTGGTGTTGGATATGGTTTGGATGCTTCATTCATCTCATTCTTTTCTCCTTAGATTTAATATATCGGCCAGTTTTACCTGTCCCTTACCTCCCCAGCCTGCCACTCCAGACTCAACTTCAGGTCGTACTGTCACATACCAGCTCCAAGCTCTGCGGTCCAGCTCCTCGTGACTAAGATGATCCACCCAAGAACCGAATAGCATATCTAGAGCTCCAAGCAGTAGGCCCAGATTCTCCTCCTTCTCTCTGTCCAACGCAGCACCCGACTTCTTTTTCTTCCCCAGCGATTCTGGGTCCGGCGGTGAACTGAAAGCCTTCAAGATGTACTGTCTAGCACCTTGTGGTTTATGAATTGGCATCCCAGCTGCCGTGCCCCCGGTGACAGGTCCATCTTTCTTCCTCATAGCCTCAAGATCCAATCCCCAAAGTGCTTCTTGTCCAATGACACCTGCTACACGCAATCTTTGAGATAGAGCATCACGAGAAACTTGTGTCATAATGCGCCATCTGTCCGGCCCTAGAAAAATACCACCGTACCATCGTGATACCACCAGTAGGACACCGACAAAATTATCAGCCTGTAGCAATCCGAGAAGATGTCGTCCACCACCCGATTCGCCATCGTCGTTGATGTCTTCTATAACACCATATTCGCCTTGTACTCGCCAGGCTGAGATGTTGTGACTTGCACCGCGCAGATCACTATTATCTGATAGTAGCTTTTGTATTTTCGCAGATGCTTCCGAGGCAGATTTAATTTTTATTGACCTTGCAACAAAGGTCGATTGCTTCGAAGTGACGCTTGCTGAGACAGTCCAACCGTCTGTAGCTTTCTTTGCTGGAGTAGGTTCTGCTGTCGATGAACTGTCCGCTTTCTCCTCGTGGTCCAATGTCGATTGTGTATGCGACACTTCATTCTTGATCCCAGATTCGTCTTCATTCTCCACCTTCACCTCCTGTTTCCACTCATACCCAGTCCTCTTCAACACAGTAATCTCTCTCCCCATGACCCTGACCTTTGGCTGACCTGTTCCCCACCCCTCTTCATCCGCACCTTTCCCCGTTTCGAGTCCAATACTGACAGCCTTGGTCCTCGAATTCATGCTCACCACAGCCTGTGCTAGACTCAATCTACTACTCAACGGCTGATCCATGGTATATTTTAGTAGCTCCACGGCAAATGCCAGCACCAGCGGCGCTCGATTCGTGTATATGACCGACTTCACTATCGCCTCCTCATCTGCAGATGGCTGCGGAAGTTCAAGAGAAGCTTCGAGTTCGGCAGAAGTCTGAGGCTCATTCGCAAGCTCGTATGCGGATCTAGATTTCTTGGAGGAGGATGCTAGGGATTCGGCAGCAGTGCGTTTGGTGCCTCCGGACTTGGTTTGCGCCTTGCATGCCGTGAGTAGAGATTTGGCTGCTTTTTCGTCTTTTATCGCGGCACTGAGTGTTGGCAGATCTGCGGCTGCAATGTCGGATATGCTATTGTATTGTCAGATAAGCTTGCAGATGTAACATCCAAGAGGGGTACCTCTTGAGGTTGGCAGCTTGAAGTGATTTGACTCGTCCCACTTCAAGAAGTTAGTACTATATTTTCAGCACATGGAAAGAGCCAAAGAGGATGAAACCTCTTCGGGAGCTCCCAACACAGCAAAATTCAAGAGGCGAAACAAAGAAAAGGCTTGATTACTGGCTGCCATCATGGGGAGCTTGTTGCGACCTGTTGTTAGCAGGCGCAGCAGCTCCTGGAGGTCTTGATGCGATGCCATTTGGTGTGCTTGGAGTTGTGTTGAGAGAAAGAGAACATAGGTGGAAGCAACTTTGCCTCTGGCGCCTAGATCTTGGAAGTTCGCGACGCGACAAGCTGATAACGAAAGCATGTGACCATAATGGCTTCAAAAATAAATAATAATTGACCCTGTTCATTCAATCAATTATACATAAACAGGCAATGAGTTCCAGAGCAATTTGCAAACATATTATTATATCTGGATCATAACTGAAGAAACGTCACGTTGTGATGCTCAGAGTCGATGAGAGCCCGGGACAAGCGAAACGCGGGGCCGCTTTCCTCCCTAAATGTCCCTGATCTGCTTTGTCTTTGAAACTGTCCACCAGAATAGCGATATTCATCTTGAAAAATTGTTATCATATCCTCAGGCGATATGCTTGTTGGATTATGTACGCCTGCTACCAATTCAAGCTTCAAGGAATGCGCACTGGGCCATCGGTGATAGCGGATTTAGCGACTCGATCGTTTGGGTTGAAGTTGACACAGCTTCCTTCCTTCCTAGGCAGCTGTTGTGCCTTTCCATCAGAAGTTCGAAATACGAGAGCAAATATTTCAAGATGAAATTCATAGTCACTGGCTCCACTGGCTTCGTTGGAGGCGAAGTCCTCTCACAATGTCTTCGAAATCCTGCCGTCACGTCAGTGATAGCACTCTCTCGCCGCAACCTACCCGAAGCACTCACCAAAGATCCAAAGTTAAATGTGGTGATCATGAAGGACTTTAACTCATACCCAAACTCGGTGATGCAAGAAATGAAAGGAGCAGACGCTTGTATATGGTGGGTGTCCAAACAGTGTCTGGACAATCCAGGTGTCCCTCAAGATGACGAGTTACTGATCGTAGCACAGGTGCATGGGAACAACAGCAGGAGATAAAGCTCTCGAAGTAGACTACCCACTAGCTTTCGGTAACGCATTCTCGGAAACATTGCCGGAGAGCAAGAAGAAGTTCCGCTACATCCACCTCAGCGGAGCAGCCACCGAAAGGAACCAAGACAAGCAGTTATGGTTCAAATCAGAAATGAGGAAGATGAAAGTGCGTTCCTTACACCCTTAAACCCTCTCCTTCCCCATACTCACAGCGATCTAGGGTCACAACGAGCAAAACATGCTCTCCTTCGCCACAAAACCAGAAACCGAAGGGCTTTGGGAAACCTTAATCGTCAAAGCAAGTTTCGTCATTCAGAAAGATCTGAAGAGTCCACGCGACGTGATGGGATGGATGTTAGGTACTAAGGCTTGTATTCGTGTTGATGAATTGGCGGCTACGATGATTGATGCTGGGTTGAATGGGTGGAAGGAGAATACTTTGCAGGATAACGCGGCGATGGTAGCGAAAGGGAGAGAAGTGCTAGAAATTCAAGGAAGGTGAGCGGATTAGTCCACCTCTTAAAGTTTTGGGTATTCTTGAATGTATCAAAAAGATTCAAAGTCTCGCAAAAACTTGCCTCATCATCTGTGGCGCCTCGATCGTGAAGACGAAACCCCTTTTTCGCGACTCGCTTAATTTTCATCCAAAAAACACCCCAAGAAAATCAAAAGATCGACCGACTCGCCTTATTGCACTAGAAAAAGACCGCCCAAAAGTAGAAAAAGGAAAATTGATAGACTCAAGAAACAAAAGAGTTCTGCCACCGGACGGCTTTACATCTCTTATCGAATCGATTCGCGGTGGCGTGTGAGGAAATGTCCTCTGGAATGGTGTATGCTCTTTCAGCTCGGGCCAGGCATCACTGTCTGTTTTCCACCATGGAGCACAATTTGACCTGGGCTACCAAGACTGGTGGCTGCCTTTTGTGCTCCGATACCAAAATTTTGCCCATTTAAAACTATATGGCTTGGTATTGGAGTGGAGCAGGATCGGGTTTAGCGAAGCCGAACGGGATGAAGGACCGCGAACCACTTGCCATGATTGTGCCGGATTAATGGCTGTGTGTGCTAGGTACAGTTCGAATGTCTTTATGAGAATAATTGCATCTTCAGGGACTACGATCAAGCTCTTGACCCCTTATTAGTGCTCTTAAAAGTCATCGCGGAAAGCGGCATACCCCTTTCCCTACTCGCTTATCAAAGCATCGCAAATTCTACGAGAGAAACATTTAGGAGCCCAACATCAGACTTGATAAGAACTCAGGTTTGTCACTTGAGATGAGAATAACGACATATGAGTCGACATTGGATGATCAACGCCCAATGTCGCAACCGAACACGAGCTCAATCTTAATTGAAAATATAATGTTTGGATTTGCTTTGTAACCTCAACGCCGATATATCTACTCACAGGTATAAGGTTTTGCATCATCGCTTGCTCCGATTCAACAACCCAAATTTTGAAAGTTCGAACACCGCTCTTGCCTTCCCTCAACTCCATGCCTATAAACTCCATTCCGAGATAGTCACCATCATACCCATCTACTCCTTCACCTTCACCTCAAGCTCACCAACCATCTCCTCACACCACCCCATCAAAATATCACCCCAGATCTTATACCCCTTGTACAACCTAACCTCTTCCTCCCATCCCAGAATCTGACTCCTCAACGCTATAATCTCCTCTTCGCCAAGCTCAGTTACAGGCTGCATATACGTCCTAACCGTAAATAGCACCGCATCCGTCTTCTCCAGCCTCATGAAAGCTTGGCGTTCCCTTCTAACCATTAGGTTGCTTGGCGTGAGGGGTTTGGGCGGAGGAGATTCAGGAGCGTCTTGGAATAGATCTTGTGTGGTTTGGATGAAGAGGTTTGTGCGCTCCATTGCTGTTTTGGAGGAGAGGTGGTCGAAATACCTTTGACATATCAGCATCCCATATTCCCTAAGATGAAGCTCAAAATAGAAAGGAAGAATAGGACGTACTTATTCACATTCGCCCCCAACTTCTCCTTCCAAGCCGGCACAGGTCCATGCAGTCTAGCCATACTATACCCAATCCTCTCCTGTAATTTCCATCCAGCAGGGAACAGTGTGGCACTAGCTCTCAAATGATACTCCCCGGTCTCTGGATCCCGAACTAGGACGTTGAAATCTTCCATTGCGAGCTTGGCTGCTACCTCGATTGGATTCTCGCACTTCTCTCCGATGAGGTACGTCTCGCTGGTGAGACGGTTCTCGATATATGGTCCATCAGCCTTGGTAACGATACTATAATGCTGCGGAAACCTCGTAGACAGAAAGCTCGTGACGAGGCCCAAGACCTCCTGACAAGAAGCCATAGAACCAGGTAGACATTGCACAACATCAGCGTGTCGGGAGCTGAGAAGCGAGAGTCGAAGAGCGTGTTCGGAAAGGTAAGAGGAGTCGAGGGTAAGCCAATTAGAGTGGTCGAGGCGTTTTAGGCCCATGGCCATGCGGGATGAGGATTTGGGACGGAGAGGTGGGAATTGGTAGGGTGCTACT
Organism: Phialocephala subalpina; assembly: GCA_900073065.1. Classification (NCBI taxonomy): domain Eukaryota; kingdom Fungi; phylum Ascomycota; class Leotiomycetes; order Helotiales; family Mollisiaceae; genus Phialocephala; species Phialocephala subalpina. Next base: position 670,715 of record FJOG01000017.1, read on the forward strand.
TCTTGGGTTATTTTCGTTTCGGTGGTGCCGAGGCTGGGGCGTCGGGCGTCGGAGGACTTTTCATGGTTGAAGGGTTTCCAGAAGAGGAGGGGGTGGAGGAGGGAGGGGAGGATGGCGAGGAGGATGCAGAGTGTGAGGAGGATGAAGAAGGTGATGGCGAGGAACACCATGTTGCTCGATGGTAGTGATCGTGGTTGAGAGATGGCGAAGTTGAGTAGTGAAAGATGAATGTCGGAGCCTCGAAGGATGACGACAGAAAGTTGATCAAGTGATGAGATCAGGCTGTGCCCGGAATGCTGAACGGTAGGTATGTGGCAAGTAAAGCTTTTGAAATCCAGAATGAGCTTTTGTCGAGTGCTGTAAACCTCGAAATTGAAGGTGAAGCCGATATTATCTTATAGGACCGGACCGAAGATAAACTTTTGGAAAGGAAGTTGCTTGCGACGACACACATCTTGTGTCGGTGCTTCAAAAAAAGACTTTCATCTTGCAGATTAAGTGGGAGTACAGGAAGAAGTATCGTCACTGCCGTCCTTCAAGATCACTCGGCGGAACTTGCTTTCACTTGTACAGGAACAAGCAACTTATGTCTTGAAACCTTACATGCGTGCCGTCTCGGAGAGCATGTTCTCATGAGAATAACTTTATGACAAGAGGCAAACCCCACCGGCCAAGTTATAAGACCGTTGGGATACGGTAGTCTTCCATCAGAGTTCCTGGATGAAAAGGGACCCATCCGAGTGGAAGCCCACTTGGAACGAAACGACGATGGTCAGCACAAATGAGGACGATGTCAATGCCTATATGGGACAATACATAGTAGTGAGCCCATATAACAGGGATGCTTCCCAAACATTTCGATATCGAGCGATCTGGGCATCTGAATCGAGGCCGTCGAAGAAGTTCCTGCATAAGGGTATTCGCGGTTCGATCTCTCCAGCTGCAGCAGTTCGTGCCATCCAAGACTAGCAGGCCGGGGGGACTCATCAGCCCCCAGGCAAAAGTGGGAACAAGAACACCCAATGGGAACGCAATTCGAGCCTCCGAGGAAGGACACTTTTTCGGTAACACGAGTTCGTCAATAGCGTCTCACGGCATCAACTCACTAGAGCTCAAGGTTCATGGAGGATCGCTGGAATTCGCGGGATCCGTGGTCTCGAGATCTATATTTTGCGGCAAACGCGCAACGTGCGTAACAACTGCAGTGTTGAGGCTGATGGCTGATTCTCGCTCGTCTCCACTTAGACAAGTTACTTATCTACTTATCTGAGGGCATGGATGCAATGACATCTTTAGGCTGGAAAGGCTGTCCCGGAGAGCTGGACGCAAGTCGTTGATTGGTACGACTGGATAACCGTATCGGCACATTCGGTGCGATGTTTGGCACGTGCAGGGCTCGCATGGTCATCGCCGCGAGGAGAAACGCGGCGTGGGGCGAGGAGGGGTTGTTGCGGTTCATCGAGGCGCTCTCGGCGCTTGGTGCAGAGATCTGGCTTCCAAGACATCTGTCGAGCAATCAAGATCCGCATCTGATACCGTGCCACTGGGGACGCCGAATGCTGCCGTACAAGATCCAGAATTATTTTTGTGAAGTCACATATCGATGCAAACTGTTTGATCTTTGGTGGAAAAATAATTGATTTTCAGCTGCAGTTCTCGTCTCGTCTGTCCCGAAGATCCTCGTCGCTCGGCGGAGCTTGGGTCTCATCTGGAGGAGCTAGGATCTCATGTTGGTTGGGTTGGGCCCGTGGAAGTTTACTTCTGTCACCCCAACATATGCTGAAACCGTCAGCCTTTCAAATTATCTTGTTATTATTGGGTAAGATGAACAAAGATGCTTGTTTTGAGCCAGTATGCCGAAATCCAAATCCGTTCGATCTCCTCTGCTTTAAAACACCCACTTCGCCGAGTCCGAGGTCCAGACATTAGAACTACCGATTTACTGCTGCCATTTCCTCCTCCGAAAAGTCCAGCAAAAGCGCAATGTTATTTCTCACAGTCGTCTGCATCCAGGAAGGCCATGCTCGGATTGTTGACAAGAAGTTCACTTCCTTGGGCAGTATCAACTGTCCCGATCGTCCCGAGACCACTTGGTTTACAATAGCTCCGGTAACATATTCCGGTTCAAGGACAGGGTCCTTGAATTCACGCTTTGCAACCAATGGTTCGATCATTGGTGTTCGGATCCAGATCGGATTGACCACCCTAATCGTGTGAGCGCAGGCCATTTTAGGTTCCAGGATGAACTTACGTCGTCCGCACATTCGGTGCTTTGTACCTCGACTTTAATTCCGAATGTAACCCTTCGTTGAAAGCAAGTGCACTTGCTTTGGTACAAGAATAATCCACGTTCTGAGCATGAACGATATAGCTCGCCATGCTTGCAATAGTAACCACATGACCATGATTTTTCTTGATCATGGCAGGTAGGAACTCTCTCACCATCCAAAAATGCGACATAGTATTGACCTCGAAAGTCTTTCTGATATGCTCTTCCTTTGCTCCCAAAATAGACCTGCACATCGCAACGCCAGCATTGTTGATGAGGACAGTCGGATCACCATGATCCTTCCGAATTTCCTCGGCGACAGCGGCAATATTTGCAGTCGAAGTAACATCGCATTGATAGAAAGCGATATTGGCAGCTTGATCGATCATCTTAGCACAAAGTTTCATCAAAGCGGGAAGTCAATATACCCACCAACAGCCGTCTTTGGCGGAACGAGGTCCAGAATCACAACCTTCACTCCCAACTTTGCGAACTCAGCCGCCATAAGCTCGCCGATACCGCTCGAGCCTCCCGAGATCAAGACTATCTCTTTACTTTTCACGAACTTGGCGTCGGACTTCCAGTTGTTGGCGACCCATTGGGAGAGTTTGTTGTTGATGCCTCGGATTATGCTGATGCCCAGCAGGACCGAAAGAGCCCGGATGACGGCAGGAGAGCCTACCAAGGAATGCAGTCGTTCGGGAAGTATGCTTCGAACTTTATCTGGGTAGTATAGTAGAGCAAACAGTAGTGGCGCTGTTCCTTTGGCGCTGAAGAGGGCGAGCCGGACAGGGGCAGTCAGCGTACGCGTACTCAGCAATAGGGGCTTGGATGGAGGCATCCTGACGTGTATCTTTGGTGGTGAAGGAGAGAAGAAGAATAGAAACAAGCAGTAGGCAACGAGGAAACAAAATATATTGATGATCGAGGTTCCCATTACCAAGTGTGGTTAGAGTTCGACGTATGTTTGATGTTCGTCGGTGCCGAGGCCTAAAGACTGGGGACGAGCGGGGTTGTGGGGCGTAGTCTACCAGGGTCACCGCCCAATCATTTCTTCGCTCTGAATAACCTCACTGAGACGGAGGCTTAGAAAATGTACCAATGCGAATCTTGGGACACCGAGGTATTTCTGAAGCCACCTCAGTCTTGAACGGCAATTGCTCACATGTCAACATTCAGGGGCCTCGGAAGACACATCGAAGCTCTCCCCTCCATTCTGTTCATGAATCAAGCTTATTTTGGAAAGGGGTAGAGACAAAGATGATACATAAACCTAGGACAAGACTTAGAGGTGGTTGTAGCCATCTCAGAAATGTCCATCCAAAGTCAAAGTACCCGTCTTCGTGATCAGGTACTCGTTGATAGCGACATCCTTTCCTGATTCTTTACCATATCCTGACTCTTTAATTCCTCCGAAAGGTGACTCGGCAGCAGATGAGTTGCCTAGATAGGGTCAATATTCAGACATTAGTAGCCACGAAGGAGGACGTACCTGTATTCATTCCAATCATACCAGCCTCGAGGTTCTCAAGAAGTCTCCAGGTACGGTCAACATTCTTAGTGAAGAAGTATGAGGCCAGACCCATCTACTAAAGTCAGCCGATGGTCGTGTGTTCAAAAGTGAATTGACTTACGCTAGTGGCGTTCGCAGCTTCAACAGCTTCTTCCTCTGTGTCAAACGAGTAGAGAGCAAGAACCGGAGCAAAGGTCTCCTCCTCGGTGATCAACATCTCCTTCTTTGCTCCAAGAATGATAGTTGGCTCGAAGAAGTATCCACCCTTTCCACTAACTTTACCACCACCCAACACAATCTTACCTCCGTACTTCTTCGCATCTTCGACTTGACTGGTAGCTTTGTCGAGACTTCGTGGTGTTGTGACTGGTCCCATGGTGGTTCCCTTCTCAGCGCCATGGCCAACAACTAATTTGGATGTCTTGTCTTTGAACAGAGCTGCGAATTTGTCATAGACGCCACTTTGGACGTAGACTCGGTTCGCTGTGATACATGCTTGGCCAGCGTGTCGCCACTTCAAAAGCATGAGTTCTGGAAAAGGTCAGTCAAGGTGGTCAATAAAGGAGAGAGGATTCTCATACGATTTGCTGCTTGCTCGAGGTCTGCATCATCAAAGATCAAAAAGGGGCAGTTTCCACCAAGCTCAAGAGTCACCTTCTTCAACCCATCTGAGCACAGCTTCGCAACCAACTTCCCAACTCTCGTCTAGTACAAAGTCAGTTGCGCCAAGGCAAAACCTCTGCAGTTTCCTAACTTACAGAACCAGTAAATGTAACTTTCTTCACAAGTGGGTGTCGGCAAAGTGCTTCACTCAAAGGTGGGGTGTTTTCGAGACTAGTTGTGAGGACGCTGAAAACTCCCTTGGGAAAACCCGCTTGCGTTGCAAGATTTGCCAACGCCAAAACCGAGAGTGGGGTTTCAGGTGAGGGCTTCACGATCATAGAGCATCCAGCAGCCAGAGCAGCGCCAGCTTTTCGTAAGATCATACTGAGACGTATTAGCATTTCCACCTTTGAACTAAAAAAGTTGTACACTCACGCAATGGGGAAGTTCCATGGGACCAAAGCAGCACAAACACCAATCGGCTGCTTCACCGTGAACACCCTCCTCCCAGGCGCAGAAGGTGTCTGAATTGTACCAGTGATTCTCTCCGCTTCGCCTGCAAACCACCAAGTGAAGCCGAGAGCATAATCAAGTTCACCTTGAGACTCAGCAAGAGGCTTTCCAGTCTCATACGTGACGATATGAGCAATGTCGTCTCTGTTCTCACGGATGAGAGCATCCCACTTCAGAAGCCATTGTGCTCTGGTGCGAGGATTGACTTTCTTGTAACTTTGGAATGCCTTGTGGGCGGCGTTGACAGCGACATCGACATCTTCGGCGGTGTTGTCTGGTGCTGTTGCCCAGACTTTGCCACTTCCGGGATCTGAAAATTGGTCAGGGTGTGCTCAGAATTGAGAAGGTGATGAGCATACCAACGATTTCGAATCTCTTTCCTGATTTCGCCTCAACCCATTCTCCGTCGACGTATGACTTGTCCTTGAACAAGTCTGGGTTTTTGACCTGCGGTTGTCAGCTTCAGTAGCTTCGTGTTCCTCAGCCCAACACTCACTTCAAAAGGTAACTTCGTAGACATTTTTAAGTTATTTCACAAGTCATGAAGGTATCTCAGATGTTAGGGAAGGAAGCTTTGCAATGTTGAAGAAATTCAGACCTAGATGTTCTATGAAGATCCGATCGGAGATAGACCGGATGACAAGGTGGGGTAATCGGTTGGCGCTGCGGGGTTGACGCTCAAGAGGAAGTCGCACAACTTGATATCATTAACACTCGCCGCTCGTCGAATAACGACTGGATATAAAACGTGCTAGTCATACATCGACATTCGCCGGTTTCCGAGATCCTCATGATACAATCTCGGCGTGAGGCGTCCTTCACGTGATCTTATCAGCGATACAGGACATGTTGGTGAACCCATACACGCTCAGCCTTTTACAACTGCCAAATCTAAGAGAGAAACTCGCTCTGAAAGTTCTCGGCATGAGGTTCGCGATACCTATTCTTGGAGTCAAAATATCAACGCAAAGATTGCATCGGCACGTGAGTGCACGTCCCCTCGTCGCTTCCCCTTTAAATCTCGGCTCGAGACATCCTTCCTTTTCATCGCATCTTTGCTTCCGCTTAGTTGGTTTTTTCACAAAACGATGAAAAGAATCCCATCTCGTTTTTGGGTTTCCCAGAAATAATTTTGACTGGTCTCGAGAACGGCAAGTCGATTCGAGTCAATGCGATCGGCATTGTCTCATGAAGGCGATCAAACACTTTAAGGACTTGCCGGGTTCTGAGACATGTCAGACCAGATCAAGGAAACAAAACATCGGTACAGACTGCTTTCGTCTGAACTCCGCGAGAGCCTCATGCGCTCCTTCTTTCCCTTCGTTGAACTTGTTTGCGATCATGATTTTTGTTCTGTCGATTAGAACCAAATACGTATCATTTTCAACGAGTACTCAATTCTAGAGGGACTATGTTGAAGTCAACGCGCCTCCAAGTAACATCCGAAATGGATACTTATGCGGCTCGAGTCGATATCGTTCCCCATCATATCTTATCTATGGGGATCTCTTGTAACGTGGATGATGGGAGCTTGTATCTTGGCATCGGCGACAAACTCAATCTGTACGGCCTAGCGACGATCAATGCTTACAATTCGGTTCGACCTCCTGGAAGTCCATGAGAGGCTGGTACCTGTTGGACTTCTTTAAAGCCAAGGTCTCTTCTCAAATTTGTTCTTTCTACCTCAAGCTCCTGGTCGAGTCTATTCATTTCGTCTCTAATTGTCATTCATTCAATTTTGCTGCCGGCAGTATTATCCTTCATTCATCATGTATACCTCAATCACTCAAATCATGGCCATTGTCTTCCTGGCTCTTCCCATCGTCTCTGCATTTGAAGGCGCAGCGCCAACAGACTTGGAAAGACGATATGTCGTACGTGTACAGAACGCTGCCAAGCATCCCAACTGACCTCTTCTAGGGAAGCAATGCAGTCATGGCCTCCATCATCGCCCGAAACCCCGATCTTCTCCCTTCTCGTGACCTCTCGCTACGCCATCACACCGAAGCACAAATCGCTGCGAAGAAAGCAAAAGCATCAGTTCGTGATGTTGACGCTGGTAAGGATTGCGGCACCGCGATCTGCAGGTACAGCAGCTGATTTTGTGTCTTAGAAGTTGAAGCAAGAGAGGCGCATCATAAGTCAACGAAAAGGGAGCCTCACCATACGGAAGCGCAGATTGCGGCGAAGAAGGCCAAGGCTAGCAATTGATTTGTTTTGAGCCTTTCTGTGTGTTTGACATGAGTTGACTTTGTGGTTTGCATAACGGTATCATGATGGAGAAGCCTCTTCTTGCACTTCCTTGACTTGTCGATATTCTTCTCTTCTCCATCTCGGCTCTCTCCCTACTTTTAGGCGGCAGATTCGTGCAGCATTTTTATCATACATCTTTTGCCTTCTGACTCCCTTTCTCGTTGTACGGGCCAGTCAAGGCTTGACGTCTTCTACTCTCACTCGACTACCGTATATGGATAGGTCGCTGGCAGAGTGTTGTTAGAAGATGTTATGAATTCTTTGAGCTGATCAATCTTATAGGTTTAGTACTTCATTCTTCCCTTGATTCCCTAGAAATGTTCTGCTCATTTACCTTAGCCATCGGCAAAGTTGCCAATGAGCTTCTGACTGCTTTGCAACATGAAAATGAAAGATATTTCTAATTTTGCAATGCATCTATTCAGAACTGCTCAGTCTTTAGAGATGCGAATTCATGCAACAACGTTCTTGCAGATCGAGCTCAAAATACTAGTACGTGCCAAGAGCAGGTAAACTTGCCGCTCTTGCCTGTGAGAGCTCCGCGATCGCGTCTCTGCACGCTAAGTACCCATTCCCTTCTGCCAGTTCCATTGCCCTCCGACACTGCTTCTGGTCGAAGTCACCGTTGTTGATTTTCCAAAGGAATCCGATCATCTCAATTCCACCATTCTCCGCCGCTCCCTCAAGTGGCCACCGACCGTTGACCTCCGCTGGTGAAGCGTGCAAATCTGCCCCTAAATCGAGCAATTTTGCAGCGATGATACAATTGCCTCTAATTGCTGCAAGTTGAAAAGCGGTTGCGCCCCCACGCGTCGCTGGTCTCAAATTCACATCTGCTCCGGCTTTGAGAAGCAGCGTGACAATCTCAAGGCTATCGACCTCTACCGCTTTTTGCAAAGGGGTTCTCTTCACTCCGAAATTAGCCTCGCGGTTGACTGTGGCCCCGCGGCTGATCAAGAGCTCTACCAAGTCTTTGCATTTTGTCTTGATGGCTTCCAGAAGCGGTGTCTCGTTATTCATCCAACCGAACACACGAGTATAGACCAGGTCCGGATCGCAACCTGCATCAAGAAGTTTCTTGATCACTTCAAAGTCGGCGTGATCCCCAGATCGACTTGTTTCAATAGCTATCACGAGTGGCCAACACGCCGAGCTGTGTCCAGTTGACACATCCACAAGTCCGGAGCCGAGGAGGAGGTTGAATGCTTCAACTCCTGCCGAGCCACGTCGAATTGCGGCACACAGGGCACCAACTCCAAAAAACTCTGGCTTAATATAACGATTCATTCGAAAGGTTGCCAGTTCCAAGAGCAGAGGTAGCATCTCGGGGTGTTTCTCCACGCATGTTGTTAACATACTTGAATCGGTGGGATCGGCACCGCTTTCGACAAGTTTACGAATAAGCTCAGTATCGCCCCTACTCAGTCCAATCCCAATGCACTTCGTGAGGGCATCTCTAAATGCCATTCTAGATTTGAGGACAAATTCGAACACAGCCATATCTCCCCTTTCCAAAACGTCAGAAAGCTCATTACGCTGCAAGGCAGAATGATGACAAAATGTTAATTGAAGGTCCTGGATGATTGACATATCACCCCACTGCAATGCCTCTCCGAGAAGGGTAGTCTTTCGACCTTTGTATTCATAAAGATCCCATCCTATCGACGGGTGACCAAGTGCATCTGCGTCCAGAATCGCGCGCACCATTCTAGAGTTTCGGCGCAGTACGGCAGCAAATAGCGGGGAGGGTGGCAATGTATAAAAAGATTTGCCGGTTCTGGGGAAGTTGACATCGGCTCCAGCTCTAAGTAATGTCAAGAGAGACTCCTCGTGATCGTTCTGAACCGCGTAAAGCACTGCACTAGTCAAGTGCGAAGGTGTGGGAGAAGGACAGCAGTCCAGTAGCTTCTGAATATAGACCATGTTGCAATTTTTTGATGCCGCGGCGATTGCAGGCTGGAAGCGTCCCCCCTCCCCCAGGCATTTAAAGGCAGCTGAATGCTCCAGTTTTTCGATAAGCCTTTCGTCGCCAGCTGAAATTGCCTCCGCGAGTGATGTCGTGATACTCTGATAAGCTTCCTCGCTCTCTGAATTCCACTCTTCTTCGTCGATGCTGTGTGCAGGAGCATTGAGGTCTGGCTCCAAAGATAAGATACAGTCAATCACTTCTCTTCTGCCGGATCTTATTGCAGCGCTGAGAGCCCGATGTGGTGTTCTCGAATAGAGCAAGAGCAGCTGAACGAATTGCATCTTGCCTTGTTTTGCACCTTGAATCAAAGCCCAGTCAACCTTATCTTGGTAATCGGTCAAACATCTTTTGCACTTTGTCCGCTCGCAAGCCATGATTATCTTCTTCGTAGCCTCTGTAGCCTGCCAGTCGTCTAGATATCCTGCGATCATACTCAGAAACCCATCGCGAATAAGACTCAAATGGTCATAATCAGATACACTAGTAACGAGTCCGTAAACCAGCCTGGGTAAGTGGAGAGTTTGCAAGACTCGTTTGACAATGTCAGGATGCACTTTGGCTCCAGCTCGTAGTAGCACTTCGCCAATCTCGACAGCGTCTGGTGGAATCGGTCTCCCCGGCAGAATGTCATTGATGAGTATTGCGAGTGCGCCTTGATGTGAAGAACCGAAATCTGATGTCTTGTTGATATCAGCTCCAGCTTTGATCAACAGTTGAACTACCCCCAGATCTAGAAGATGTGCAGCGCGCCCGAGAGGTGTATACTTTCTGCCTCCGACAGTGCAAAGAATCGAATTGACGTCAATGGAGCCAAGGGCGAGTAAGCACCTGAGAGCAGACTTGTCTTTTGCTTCAATGGCGGCTCGGAAAAGATTTTCTGCCATGGCTTTCCCGACATGACTGTGGCTTGCGTGGGACAGCATATTGATGTCTGTATATCGGCTCAAATATTTGAATACGCCCTGGATTGGTATCTCCTGGAGACCAGCGAAGGCATTTGCTGCCGAAAAGAGTAGGATCTGAATGAGCTTGGCTCGAAGCATCTCATCCTCGGTACCCAAACTCTGCCCGTTGTCGCAATTTCCTTGGATACTAGGTAAAAGGCCATTGAGCGACGACACAATAGATGCCGTGTCCAACAACCCGTGATCGCTCTGATTAGTGTGATCTTTGGGAAAACATGAGTTGATATCTGCGAGAAAGATTTTGATCGGATTTTGAAGAGGCACGTGGATAGCAGGATAATTAGAATCTCGTTTTATCAGAGAAATACCTGCAAAGAAGTCAGGGATATGTTTCGTAACACTGTTCCTTGGGGAAAGTATTGCGAATACACTAAAATTTCGAACGCAAAACCTTGAATGAACGCACCTTGAATTTCAAGATCTCTTATGAAATTTTCGAATGGCAGGTCATTCATTAGGTAGCTTGTACGGTCGAGAAAAGCTACTGGTAAAGGAGAAAATAGCTTGCTGGTAAGCTGTGCCCATTCTGGTGAGTCCCAGCCAGGAGACACCGAGTTGGTGCTGCCGACAGAGAACGGAATCATTGCCCTCGACGGGCCAAGCTGACATACCTCAGGGCACACTGGATATCTTTCCCCTATAATATCCATGTCGAAATTTTCGCTGCTAGATATGTGAGAAAGGTCTAGATCTTCAAGTGTTGATTCCATATCGAAGGAGTTGATGCCATCATACACTTGAGCGTGAAGCATCTCGTAGACACCAGGACCAGGGTAGCTTAACGCATCACCACTGATAGCTGCGGAAGTCGGTGGAGGAACGCAGCTTCGAACTTGGTTGCTCGAGTTGTTCAACTGATTGACTTCCTCGAGAGTTGCACAGGGGGACCACCTTCGACCAGTCCCTAGAATCTCGATAGAAACGTTCCGTAGGCCACCTGAGCGTCCTTACGATACTATATCAGTCATGGCTCGGTGCTTCCATGGGCAGAAGATACCTTTTTTGTTTTGTAATTCGGATGTCTGGATTTCTCCTTGTTGTATGTTCGTCTTGCTCTCTGGATTTTGAGAGTATCAACCTCTTGGCCCGAGATGAGTATTCTACTATCTTGATGTTGAGACTTGAGTTTCTCAACAGTTTCAAATACAGTTGCCCACTCTTCCTTAGAGAGATTCTTGCGACATTCCCAGGCACGAAGTCGCGCTTCATACTGTGAGCGGCTGAGATGAAATTTTAGTGACCCAAACAAGTGAAAGGATGTGGGAGTCTTTGAGTACCTCGCGTTGAAATCATGATTATCTCTCATGATAGCAATCACCTTTTTAAGCGTGTTATGACGAGTGAGTTCCAAGATGGTATCTTTCCAATGCTCCCACTCGCTTAGGGGAATAGGTCGAGTTGCTGAATCCATGCTGGGAGATTCAATGAGGTCGCCTGTGAATTGGACAATTGACAATGTATCAGGCTTTTTGTAGAGACCATGCAGAGAGGTCAAGTCTGTTTCGAATTCGCGCGTCACTTGCTTTTCAATAACTTTGTCGGCACCTAACCGCTTTGAATGTTATGGCGAGGCAGTCAATTCAGCTGCCTCACCTCTGCCGATGCCTTGGGGTTTCGTCGCCAGATTCTGTCACCCAATTTTGTCATGTCAGGCTGCATGCAGGTTTTGTCGCCAGATTTTGTCGGATTTTGTCACTGCGCTTTCGGTTGGGCAGCCACTGCATATTCCAGCCAAATCAGATACGTCGGTTCACTTCTCGGAGCATCTGCATAGCCCGTGGAAAGCCTTGCGAATATAGCATCGCGATTGGCTTGTGTATCCGTGTGAGCCTTCAAGGATATCTGCAAGATTCTGATTCGATAACAGGCAATAGTGTTGATCGAATGACTTATGCTTTGGTCGAACTCAGGAGACATAACTTCATCTTAGCCAGCTGTTTCCAGAGTCCAGATTTCGGTGCAACACTTCATGAACTTGTAGTATGAGAGAATTGAACAGTTTTCGAAACCCTAATCGAGCTTCACGAGGCGCTACTGTGACAGCTTCCTCTTCAAGTCTTTCAAGACATAATGTTTTTCGAAGAAAACAAAATCTTGCATCAGAGAATGGCAAACTTCTAAAACCTTGCCGTCAGTAACCCATCGCACTTCCAAATACTGAAGCAGGATGTAACGTGCTCCCATGATGCCGACCAGAACAATGTATAAGAGAAGACCATTGACCTGGGTGACAACCGCAAGAAGCCATCCTCACCATACCCTTAGAGACGGATTGCCAGTTCTCCAATTACCAGTCCCGTCAAATAACTACCACCAGACAGCACTGGAAATCAAGCCTTGGCAAACACAACTCAAGTATGCCTGCTTCGCCGCCTTCATGCCCTCAGTTGCTTGGACAAAACAAGAAGTATGTACCCCATCCTGACTTTCTTGTAGGCTCCAAAATTAACCATCAATATTAGAAAGCGCATGGAACATCCATCACCCATGCTACAGCAGTATTTGCGAGCAGACGCAACTGTTACAGAGCGATTCTCTGGTGCTTTCCCTCCAAGCCATACGAGGAGGGAGACGAGTTTAGACAGGGTTGTGAAGCAACTTGAAGACTTCGACCATACACGGGCCACCAATCAGAGAGGCATTTGAAACTTTCGAATTCAAGTAGCGACAACGTTTCTGGACTTTCGACAACCAGACAATGGCGCCAATCCCGAAACTCTTCGCACTTCTTGGAAATTCGACATGGAAATTCGCTGTCGTGATATTGCTGGTTTTAGATTTGGTTCTTGAGATATGCCCAGTTTGAGGTGCCTTGATACTATAAGCGAGAGAAGCGAGGAATGATCAATGGGGAGTTTTTGCTTCCATCTTGTACGCAAATCTGTGGCTCTGAATTGGAAGTATAAATGTGGACTTAAAATATTGAATGCAATAAACAAAAATTGTTCCAAAATTTACATAAGCCGTGGAATGTCTAACTGATTTGACTCCAGCCTCACTCACGTGAGAACAACCCAAGAGTCTAGACTGCAGCCAAAACTATTTAAATCCTCAATCAACCTTCCTCAACCACAGTCATTCAGATACCTTCTTCAACAAGTTTGATGAATCGATGCTGAGAAGAGCTACTTATCATGGATTTGTCAAGGTCATCCAGGTAAGGAAGGCAACTTATGCATGATTGTCAACGAAATCTGAACCCAAAATTCACAAAAAATAAAGAGGACCATGCGAATATTCAAAGCACTGCTGTCAACGAAATGTCATCGTCTCGAATCAAGATTACCTATCGGATTTAAAAACCAGCTTCCGCGAAATGGCAAAAGTTGACAGCCGTCATTACCCACAACCATCAGACGATCTTTGCTGATCATGAGAAAACATCTTGACTGGTTTTATGAATTTGCGCAACACGAAATCATCCTTTCAACTTCCAAGAACAAAGCCAGGATCAAACGAGCAGCGAGTTCCTGAGCCAGTCTGTGCACAAGCAACCAGATCCTTGCCTTCGAAAATGGCAGGGAGAGTGTGATCTCCAGGTTCGACGCACACAACGTGGCGTTTTATGCAAGAAGAAACGCAGAAAGACAAGAATCATCAATGTGAGTCATTACAATATCCGTTCAAACGCTTCAAGTCGAGTCATAAATCACTAGAACCGCCGCCGCGTCTAGCAGGCTGCGGTGCAACGTCCACTGTTCGAGTCACGGCCCGATCTCCTCATAGCCTCGTCCGCCCGGCTGCGGTGCAAAGTTGGTTATTCGAGTCACAGAACCCTGGAAGCGCAGCCTCGCGCTTTTCACTGAAGACAAGTATCCCCCGAGCCCTTTCCATCTTCCATCTACAAGTCATGCTGCTGAACCCGCTGCCGACGACAATATGCAGAGAGCTCAGTGGAGGATCTACTTCCTATGATTTTTGCCGAACAAGGACACTTCCTTGTTTGCTGGAGATGCTGAGATAGTCTACATCTGCTAACGTTTTCCGCCTCAAGCGTATCTTCTGATTCAAAATCCACTGAAAAGACGAAAGTAAAACACTTGACAACAAAATTTGATGAGAACGAAACGATATCAAGTAGAGTCAAATTAATTACTTTCTTACAATGGCGTTTTCTTTGGAGCATAGAGGTAAAATAGTATGCGGACGTGATTCTCAAAGTTCCTATCGTCAAAAGACAGACGAATACTCCCTGAACGTAGAACTATAAATTGGGCATGTAGAGACTTCTTCTTCTGGCTGCTATTCGGGAAGCTTAAACCGAGCTCAAAATCAGTACATCTAGCCTTGTGGGAAAGAATTCGAGTCACAGACTGCTGGTCTTACAACCTCGTCCTCAATTCGAGTCAAAAATCTTGTAACCACAGCCTCGCCTAACTAGCTGACGATGAAAGACCCTCACACCTGTCACTTATCGTCCCCATGCCATAAATCACCGTTATGAAACTGACGATGGGAAGACGCTTGCTGACGCTGTATCTCAGTACTTCTCTCGTGTAGCGCACCTTCTCTATTTGCTGGGGTGAGGAGACCACAAACATCCACTCCGCCCCGCTTTCATAGATAGCACTTTCTCCTCGTTAAAAATCAAAGAACAGACGAAAGCTAACCCAATACTTGGCAACGAGCCCACAGCCTCCTCCCAGCTAACAGTCACAGAGTGGCAGTTCTGGCGAGTGGTAAGGAAGAGCCAGGGCTCGATGTTTGAATCTCTGCGCTTGAGAGGAGAGAAGGTTCGAAAGTCTTATGCTCTTTGATGGATCTGGTTTGGGTCCTGGTTTTCGCGAAAGACCACTATTCGAGTTACAACCCAGCCCAACTGCAGCCCCGTCCTTTCCCCTGACGATAAAAGACCCTCATACTCTTAATTCGCGACCCTACCAGTAACTCTCCTAACCAGACGGATGACCGTCAGGACGCTAGTTAGTGGTTTGCTTCTTGCTAAACTTGCTACGCGATTCTTGAATTCCCACTAGAAATTCCAAGATGAAGAAAACCTTTACATTACTAGCAACTTTCGCAAAAAACAGACGAAAGTAAAGCGAAAACTTGATAACGAACCCATAGCCCAAAATTCAGCGTAAAGACTTTTATTTGAGTCTCAAATCAAAATTAACCACGTCGCCATTCCGAATCTCTGCCACTGAATGGCGATGAAGCTGGGACTTGTACAACAGTCTTCGGGGCAATAGAAGGACTAGATCTTGGGAAGATTCTAGATCGACTGCGTTTTATGTTCATTGCCTGGTGCACCGGGGATCTCCTCATAGCCTCGTCCTTATTCGAGTCATAACCAAGCGAGACCGCAGCCTCGTCCCTTTCGCTGACGGTAAATGACTATATTTCTATCGCATTCCAACTTCGTGAGACCTCCTTAAGCTGAGCAATCACCCCAACCAAACGGATGATGGAATCACCCCAACCAAACGGATGATGGAAGGACGCCGGTCGATGGTTTACATCTTGCGAAATGTACTGCAGAACTCTTGGCTCCCTGCTTGAGGTGCCAAGTCAAAGGAGCGTCTGCTAACGCCCACTGACATCTAATGCTATGCCCTCCAGCTTGAACAAGACGAAAATGAAACACAAAACTTGACAACGAAAATTAATACCATGTCCTTCTCCGCTCATCATTCCGAAACTCCATTTGTAATCCAAGTCCCACTAGGTCAAATTACAAAAGCATAAGAGCAAAAATATAAATCCTATACTAACTGGATGAGCCGCTGGGTTGTATATGGTCTCTGTATCTACGATTGCGTTGCTGATCTCCCAGCTTCCAGGATCCGTTATATAGAAACAATCCAACTCATAAATCAAACCGCCTCACAGCCTCGTCCATCCGGCTGAGGACATTCGAGTCACAAGCCCCCAAACCGCAGCCTCGCGCTTTCCACCCAAGATAAAGGAGCATGACCCTGCGAAACGTTTACTTGTAGTATCCGTCAGATGCCGTTGGTGGTCTTCGCCAAGGTGATTGGGCTGGTAATGCCGCCATCTATCAATGGAACGACAAACATAGTGATATTGGAGATATCCGCCGCTGTTGGAAATGTCCGCTAATGTCTGGCAGCGAACTCTGTGAAAACGAGCGGGTTTTCATATCGATCGCAAATAAAAAGCAGAGGGACGAAAGGAAAATGAAAAAGTTGACAACGAAATTCACAGCCGTTTTAACACATCTATTCAACCTTATAGCCTTATCTACTCCGCATCGTCCTCCAGTCATTAGGATGGTGGGAGAGCCAACCAACCATACTGATTGGATTAACGAGAGACAGCTCTGGTGGAGTCGTCAACAACTGCTTGAATCTACGGATTCAGCAGCTGGTGCAGAAGATGATATAATCGTTGGGACGTGATACGGGGCCTTTTATGGCATGGAAGGTTGGTATTGGTGTTCTGAGTCATAGATCGACGAATACGCAGACTCATCCACTGGGCTGAGGAGGTTTGAGTCATAAACTAGTTAACGAATGTAGAGCCTCGTCTAGGGAGCTGGGGATCAAAAATCTTGTACTCTTTGATAAGTAGTAGTTATGCGCGTCAGATGCATCAACGTTGATGATGGTGGGAGAGCGATCGGCGGTCTTTGTCATGACGAGCTTGTCGTGCAGCGTTGCTTGTTTGTCGGTTGGATGGATAGGAGGAGGTAAACTTCTCCTCAAATCTGCCAACATGCTCTTACGACTAATATCAATCATGCTTTCCAAATACAACGAATAGACGAAAGTAAGATGGAATTTGACAATGAACTCAAATCAACAGCAAAATACAAACGAAATCAGACAAGACGTAGCAGAGTCACAGCAGCGCCGCTTGCCTGAAATCCAAACAAGCAGATGAGCTCGATTGGGGCTGAGGTTGGGGCGTGAACTTGGGTAGGAGCCTGAGCCTGAGCCTGAGCGTGTGACTTCGACATCAATATTTTCACACCTCCGCTAATCTTACAAAAGAAAGAACTCTCTAGCTAGCTACTGGTCTTGTTATTCATACCCCACGAGCTCCCCCTAAAATCTAAAGCACGTGAAACTATCACATGACCCAGCTACTTTCCTCCTCACTCGAAATCTGCATTCGAGTGAATCTGAATGTTCCTGGGTTAGATGGTACATTCTTCTATTTGAGCTTTGAGGCTGTGTGAGAATTCGGAAAATATGGAACTCAAATGTACGAAGCTCACTAAGACTCGCACATGACAGGGCAACCCCCAAGTCTTTCAACTCCACCAAAAACAAGTCAAAATACGGAAGCACCGGAACGGAAACCGAGGGACAACGGGAGCGCAGGGAGAAACTGAACTGAACCAGTTCAGGTCAAATTGTCTCATTTTTCTGCCTTGAAATGAAATGAGACATTTACATGAACCCCAGTAGCGAACCCTGAACATCCCGATGCTTGCCGAAAGGGGGGCATGTTGGGCATGTGATGGGTTTAGGCACTTGCCTCCCAAAATCGATGACGGAGGGAATAGATAGGAAGCAATAAATAGGATGGAGCGTTGAAGTGAACAGCAAGAAGAATGTAAAGTATATGCAGGAGAAGGGGGTATATGTGGAGATGTTATTCATTTCTCTTATTGCTCTCTCTCTCGACACATAATCTTGTAGCCCCCGTGCGCCCTCTTCAGCGCTCTCGGCATCGCTGCTCTCTCTCAAGTATATATACAAGACTATAGCAAATCAAATGCATAAAACAATATCGCTCCTGAACGCCGAGCAAGTGCAAGTCAACTAAGTCAGTTGGCCCGCCAAATAATCACCACCTAAAATCGCAAAATCGCAACCCATCTCGTCTACTTTTGCTCTTGCCTTCTTTACTGACTTTTGATCTTCCTTTTATCTGTCCCATCTAGATCTTACACGAAATTCTTTTCCTTCTCTTCCATATGATGTGATAAAAAGACAGCAAGACGAAAAAGACTCAAATAGATATCCTCGATGGTTGCTCGAGAGATGAGATGACATGATGCGCAAACAAGAGTCGAGATTAAAAGCAAATACAGCGAAGTGAAGTCGTCAATCATGTCTGCGCCCTCACAAGTCGTCGAACATGCCATCGAGCTCCTCCAGCTCGATGTGCTCGGGACTGCGCATATCCCATTCCATAGCACCCTCGATGCGACCCCAGATATCGTTCGATTCTTCAAAGGGTCGCTTCAAAGTGCTGAGCGACAGACTCGGCTTCATCGCCGGACTGCTGATGAAGACGGTCGAGTTGTGGACAGCGAGATTTCGGCCCTCGCCAAACAAATCATTGTCCAAACTTTTGGTAGGATGATCGGCCATTTCGGATGGGACGCCATCCATTTCCACGTCCCCACTCAACTTTCGCTTCTGCATGCCTCGTGCTGTTTGTGTAAACTCCTTTTCGTCCTTCTCAAGTGGTGGCGACGAGGCTCGATTGTTCCTCGGAAGGGGTCCTTTTCGTCCGGAAAAGGAGCCGGTGGGTGTAGGTGGAGTGGCCATGTCGTCGTCGTCGAACTCGGGCGAGGAGAGGTCGACTTCTGGAGATGGTGAGAGCTCTCTTCTTCGTTCCGCATCCGCTTCGTCCGATCTTGAAGCTGCGCTGGAGACTGAGGGTGAGATGATAGCTCTCTGGGCGAAATGGTTGTTTGTGGAAGGATCAGGAATCGGTTGATGTTTGTATGTTGTCAAGTAGAAATACGTCCGGCGTGGATGTACTGTCTCCAATTCCTTCGCGACTGGACAAGGTGCCAGTGCTGTCCATGGTCGCTTTAAGTATGTAGAAAGTCGGGATGAAATGATCGCAGCTGGGTTCGCAGATCTGCAGAGTGTTAGTCTTGCCCATAGAAATCGGAGTAGGTAACTTACTGTTCGACTATCTTGACGCTTTGTGACAAAATCGCAGCCAGTTCCTTCACCAGATGAGGCCTGTTGCCAGTCTTCTGTAACTGAATTATGACGGCTTCCACGATATCATCATTGATTCCTTCCAAATCGATCTCCCTTGGCTTCACATCTTCGTCCAGATCGTCTGTTTCGGCTTCAGGCGACGGTGGTGGCGTATGTTCGTACTTCACTTGCGCTGGTTTTGGTGGTGGTGACATCGACGGCGACTCTCCATGCGACCGCTTTATTTTTTTTGAGGGATTTGGATTTGGATTCTCAGAATTTGGGCCCGCAGAAGGCGGTGAGAGTCGGGCGGCCGCTCGTGAAGCATGAGTGACAGGTAGGTGAATGCCTAGCGATGGCAAAGAGAGCGACTTGCGGCGAGTATTGTACGGCATCGTTGCGGAAGTCATGGAGACTGTTTTCGAGGGACGTTGTAGGGCTGAGGATGGTGTCGCGACGGAAATATTCTCGATTATCGTGTGTTGCCTGGGGATGCGATGTTTGCGACAGAAGGGTTAGAGAAAGGGTCGATTTGTTGTGTTCCTGCACGCTGATCTTTCGAAGCGACGGGTTAATTGCCTGCAGACGGCTGCTATTGGGTCGCACTGAGTTGCAGGGAGGTGCTTCGGAATGTGAAGAATGCAGGATGGCGTGGTGGTGATACAGGGAGTGAGTCTTGAGCGCTGACTGGGGCCGACTTGCAAACAGAGGCGTGCGTTTGGTGGTGGAGGCGGTAAGGAGTGCAGCAATGCACTGACACAACACCGCTATTTCAGGAAGCTGTGGAAATAATGGAGAGGGTAGGAGAATGCGGTGCGATCGTGATACAGGGTCGACAGCGACGGGATTCCTGTTTATCTGCGGCAGGAAAGGTGTTGTTGGCTGAAGTCGTTGCCTGCACGACGGGGGTATAACGAGGAGGAATAAGCGTGAAGTAGATTCGAGGTGAGTTTCGGGGTCCAGTAGGGCAGCAGCTTGGGTGATGGAGTGGAGGTTGGAGATGAGATGGTGAAGTTGGGAGAGGGAGGCGAGGAGGAGGAGGAAGAGGTCTGAGGACGCTTTACGCTTGAGTTTGGTTGGAACTTGGAAGGATGGAACTCGTTGCAGGTATTATTTTAGGGGATAGAGATGAACGACCTGTGCTAGCGATTGTGATGGCAGACCGACAGGGATTCTTTTTGCTGGAGCCAGGCCTAATTTAGGTCGTCCAGGGGGCCAGTAATGAAAATTGCCTCTGCTGCAATTGGGATGCTTGAATATTTCTATGGAGACACAAAGCAAGTGCTGCACTTATTTGTTTTGTCCAAGTTCAGTATCCTGGGGGATGAGATGGATTAAGGGTGCACACATGTTTGATAGAAGCTTCTCCAGAAGCAATTATGGATGCACACAACTGCATCGTCCCTCGCGGATCAAGCTTGATTGAGAGAGCTTGAGAGCGAGTGGCCATGATTGACTCTGGTTCTGGGACCTGATTGGTGAGCAAGGCAAGGGAGGGCGAGTAAGAAACCTCGAAAAGGCTATTTCGATATTGTTGTGACGACAATGTGACGAATGGCTCTGCCTCATTGTTTTGGACTGATCCAGCAGCAGCATTTTAAGGTCAAAGGGCTCAAAGTTTGATGGAAACGCTCCAGGAGGAGTTTCGTGGGTTGGATAAGGTTATGGCATAGAGTATATCATTCACAGGTTCTTCAGGAGTTCGTCGTACCATCATTTGAAGCTCGTGCCTGGGCGGGTGTCAAAGGCAAGCCACCAAGTCGTTGAAACATGGTCGTCGGAAGGGACGTCGGGATCCCCAGAAAAAGTACGTTCCCAAAAGCAAGTAAGTCACTTCTGATTCTGGACAATAGGCGCAGCTACCCCTTTTCCTCGCACGTCTGTCTCTTGCTCATCTTTCTCGTCGCTCTCTCTTGCTCGCACATCTTTTGTGAAATTTCCATAACGTCAACCTCGACATCATCCCCTTTTGGACTTTTGGGCCCGTTCGCAAGCTAGCAGTTCTTTCTCCCGGAGCCCACATTGTTGTCCAACTTCGTCCTAGCCTCACTCTGACCACGCGCAATAAACCCTGCTGAGCTTGAAAATCTGTGGTCGGGTTTTTCTCTTACCTCCTCAAGTGCGCCTCCAAAACAGTTTCCAGTTGTCTCCCCGCCGCCATTGAACGGTCCGGCCTTTGAAAAGCTCTGCCGGGCAGCCATTCATGAATCGCGACGTTGCTGGTAGGTCGGAGCAGTCGTGCTCCCCGATACGATGCATCGAGAAGGCTGCGCATGCGAAAGATCTTGTTTTGTAGGTGTGAGTAATGCTCAAACCCCTCTCAAAACCTTCCATCATCTCAAGAAATGCACACAGCTTTGTCAAAGCCTTGAAGCCCCTCACAACACCAGATTCGAGATCTCCAACGCTCAGACGTCGCTTGAGCCTCTGACTCGTTGCATTTCTTTGATAGGCCACACAAACAAAACCCCGGCTTCGAGGCACCAGCATCTTCTCGACATCCGTCATGAAGCACAGTCGCATCTGCATCTGCTTCGGGCGAACCCAAGATCTTCCGTCTTCCTACGACCTTGTCACTCCGCAGCTTCCGTTTGCTTGCAACCTCACCTCCTGAAAAATAAATCGAGCCGGATTTGCTTGCTCGCCCTGTCTTGTCAAGGGAGCAGTCAGCTCACATCTTTGTGCAGCTTGCACCAAGGTCGACGTGCAGTATGCATTAGCTTGCATATGGATGCATCGAATAGCCGATCGAGAGAGGCACCAAGATGTCATCTCTGTTGATCTCAAAATACTGTCCGAGTTGACTGGATGAGCTCACACCGCCCTCGTGCACAAGGGCAGAATCCCCCGCATCGCCACTCAACACCACTTCATCGAGTGGACGCCATGCTTTCCACAATCTATCCGCCTGCATAATCAGAAGAAGCCTGCATAGTCGGCGTACAAACGGGGCAAAGCAACAAACGCATCTCGACGGCTAGAACCGCGACACAGAACAGCGGTAAGAAGAAAATACCATTGGTTATCGCAATCACTTCTTCAGCTCAGACCTCGAAGATACTTACTTTTCACAGCTCGTGGTACATTGCTCATCTGGATAAATACGAAGGAACACTCGGTGGTGTCGTAACGTCGTTACCAGATATCAAAGCGTTTGCTTAGGAGATCTGGACGCTAATCTCAAAATATTTTTTCTCACAAAGCCCCAGGACCCCTGAAACCCACCACAGCCGACCACATCAGAGCCGAAATGGTCCCAAGCAAGGTTGGACTACCGAGCCTGATGTGGATTTACCCAATGCAGTGGCACGAGGCTGTCGTTGGGTACCAGTACCCGCACCAGATTGACGAGAAAGATCAAGGTCATGGAAGAATTTTTCTCCTGCCTGACAAGCATAAACTTGCTCTTCACGACCTTCTTTCTCTCTGGTATATCTTCGGACCGAGGAATTATCGAGTTCCCAAAGTCTCCAGATTTAGGGAACTGAAAGGAGGGTGGTATGATTCCCCCAACATCAGGTCAGTCGATGGATTTGGACTTTCGAAACATCGTCCACACACACGTCTTACAGACATCAGCCCAGTACTGGAGTACATCAACCAGCTCGTTACGTCTTACTTTCAGTTGGATAGATTTCGAACCACTGACCAGGGCAGCTCTTCCTGCAAGTACCCTTCTGAGCCCTGAGTGGCTCATCAGATCGAAAGCCGAGGCACCCACACAGCTCAATCTTGATAGCGGTTCTGCACCAAGCTTGCTTGTACCTTTCGCCCTCTCTACTTCTTGCTTGTTTATTTTCTTCGTTGCGGGTAGTAATCACCTGCTCCCCCCTTTTTAACTCGCCAACCGAGGCGAGACAATCTCCTGCCTCGCTTGCTACGTTTACCCGCAATCTTGCAGTCTCACGTCTTCACAAGAGCTTGAGAGCCTATGAAGTTAGAATGCCGCTATCTTGATGGTACGCCAATTCCTCGAGACTTTCGCAAAATACGCCATGTTGGTTACGGAGGTTCCTCCGGTGGACGCGTAGGTGCTTAGTGACAGCGGATTGCGAGCCGTTGATGTTTGTGTCCTTCGTATGCTACGCTCGATGAGCGTGTTTCCAAGGCGATCTGAATGATCACCATCATTTCATCAGGAATGGGAGTTCTCAATATCCACATCTTGTTTTGATGAGGGGGAGTCCCCGACGTACCCGTCAGAGATTCAATTTTTCCCGAAATATCAACCGTTCAAGATTCCTCAGGTATTGAATCGGTCTCCCGTCCACTAGCAGCTCAGTAGTTCGTAAAGCTGACCGACCATCTTCAAGGTCTACACTTCATTTCGAAATTATCATCTGTTCATCTTCAGCTTCAGTCTATCGCAACGGCTCGGACATGCTAGCGCAAGAGCTCAGACTCCCTTAACAACAGGGTCCCACCATTAATATGAAGCTTCAATATCAAAAGTTCAAAGCATCACGACTCGAACTCGATCTAGTGAAT
Organism: Phialocephala subalpina; assembly: GCA_900073065.1. Classification (NCBI taxonomy): domain Eukaryota; kingdom Fungi; phylum Ascomycota; class Leotiomycetes; order Helotiales; family Mollisiaceae; genus Phialocephala; species Phialocephala subalpina. The sequence continues at coordinate 694,143 of FJOG01000017.1, forward strand.
CGATTACTTCGTAGTTCTTGCGCTACTGGTAATTGAAACAGTGAACTCGACTATTGCTAGTGTTGTTGCACGTCGTGATTTTTAGTGAGAATCCCTAGCTTGAGCCTTAAGGCAGGGTATAAATTACGTGCCTCATCTCTAAAATCCTTCTCTACACACAACCCTAGGCGTTCTTCTGGCTAGAAGGAATTGGATTGTTTTCTTGGACGTGAGCTAGAAATGGAGATCAAATACGTATCACCTTCCGCCCATTCTCAACATTGCAGCCTAATTCTCGTGCCTTTATTCGTAAATCCTCCTTTCCGTCCAGTATCTTTGGCTGTCATTTTCATACTACTATCAAGACTTTTCGTTCCCTTTTAACGTAAAGACAAAAGGATCATTCTCTAGAAAAGTAGAACCGTAAAGGTAAGACCCAAAAAGCACCATCGGTTTCTCGAGCGGTGTAGAGCAGCGACCCCACGACCGGTTCTCTTCTTTGCCAACATCAAATGGCTTGTAGAAGTCTTTTTACAGTCTAATCTCATCATCCCTTCGAAAAGCGAGACGTATATATACCTCGCTTCAATATGCGCGGGCGCATTACAAAGAGACGCCTTGTTATTTCTGACTCACTATGCGTTTATCTGTCTGCAATTCACCACAACATCTATCTCTGAGTCAACACGTATCCCTTCCTCAACGCCTAACTCTAAGCGAGCATTTATCTTTTCTCGTGGGTATATAATCAGCCAATCTTCCATCCACGTAGCGATATCGACTCCTGTCATCGAGAAGAAGAATCTCCCACGCCTGTTACTCAATGGCGCTACTTCAGGACGATTATATTGTGGAGAACGTCTCTCACTTGGATATCTGCTATTTCAACTTCTCCAACTAAGCTTTGCCTGGACATTTAGTTCCAAACGAAAAGAACTCTTGCTGTCAGGTTCCATTCTGCTGTCAGTTACTTCTTGTGCATCTCCTCCGGCCTCAAACCCCCGCTCCTTTGCATACTACCAATGCCTTTCCAGAAGCTTGAGACCTGGACTTGTACCTCAAACTGGAACATAGAACGTTGTTACCCTTGGTAACAGAACGAGCGCCATAATGTGGCCAACAATTGTGTGCCTTCTGGTTGGCGTATTGTTTAGATTAGTGCGCTAGAGAGAAAGCCTTTATACCCCGCTGGCAAAGAGATAACCGCATTTGTTTCAAGTTCGCATATGCGTCAACGTCTGTTTATGAGTCAGCGCGCGCCTGTCACTCCCTGGACGCCTGATTTCAAATGGGCGTTTACTTGTTTTCACAAGTTTATGAGGATTGTGTTCTCTTATTAATCTCATCGTTTGGGGAGGTCAAGAAATATCACCCTTGGACTCTCACTCAACATAACCTTCGTCTCTATGGTATGTCAGCCCTGGGCGAGTTGCTGTGCGATGGCGAAAAGGTCTTTGAGAAGAAGCTCTTTGACTTTCTCTCGTGATGCTCCTGCCTTAGTGACCATGTCGAGATGAATAAGGGGTTTTGCTATCAAGCTTCAGGCTACTATCAATATTTCTCATTTCATAATAAAGGAAAGACGAAAGGATCCTTCCCTAGAGAGCAAATCTACAATAGTAGAACCAAACGAGGCCTGGTCGTCTTCTCAAGCCAAATGATAACCGACCTCCCCCAACTATCTCTCCTCTTCACCAACATGTGAAGGGCTTGGTATTGATTTTTTACCTGTTAATCGTATTATCCTTTGAGGGGCGAGGCAGTATTTATACCCCTCTCGCGTATATGCAGCAACAAAGGGACAGCCGCGTCAACGTCTATTAGTGAATCAGCGCCTCTTATTCCCTAAACGTCTATCTCCGAGTCAACGCTTGTCTTTACCTGGACGTCTAACTCAAGTCTAGCGCTTGAGTGCTTCAACGGGTATATAAAGATCCAGTCTTCCTTTCATGTAGCAGTACCGACGCTTTCCTGTCATTGATAAGAAGACGAATACTGATGCCTGTTACTCTGGAGCGGGCTGCTTTACAACACAAAGTGGAGGCGAACGGGTGTTATTTGGATTGTTGCTTCTTTGATGGTGCGAGCGATAGCTTCATTTCCGCTGCTACGTGATTACGTCGAGATGGATAAGAGTTTTTGTTATCAAATTTCATTCTGCTGTCAATTACTATCTCAATCATATCGACTAAGCTTTGAACATTACTCCTTACAATTCTTCATCAGCAATTGATCTGGGAATGAGCCTGACCTGAAATAAAACCTTAGAGAAAAATGACGGACATAAAGACTTTCGTGGTCTTGGCGGTGGATCGAAACGAGCACTATAACATTTACAGCAGTTAGGTATTATTTGGTTAGGTGATTACGTCGAGATGGATAAGAGTTTTTGTTATCAAATTTCATTCTGCTGTCAATTACTATCTCAATCATATCGACTAAGCTTTGAACATTACTCCTTACAATTCTTCATCAGCAATTGATCTGGGAATGAGCCTGACCTGAAATAAAACCTTAGAGAAAAATGACGGACATAAAGACTTTCGTGGTCTTGGCGGTGGATCGAAACGAGCACTATAACATTTACAGCAGTTAGGTATTATTTGGTTAGAGTGGAACTTCATTGTACCAAGCGAAAGTACTGGAAGGTGCTACGCCGACGACGAGAGGATAACCATGGAGAGGACAGACTCCATATTCACACGCAATAGTAATATCGTATCGCTCGTGCTGTCATGGACGTTCCTCCCCATTTCATGCACAAGAAACCTTTTAATCTTTGACTCTTTGTTTTAATCTTGTTGAAAGTAAATGTTTGACTGTTTGTTGTAGTCAAAGTGCACTTTGCTGTTAATAGTATTTTAATTTCGTCTCCCCAGTACTTCCATTTGTGTGGTAGAGGCAAGAACCCTTCTAGTATGTCTTACTCCAGGCATCAACGTTTCCGCGTAACACATTCACTCTTCTTCGCTTAGACAATGAGCCTATTGGCATAGTATATTATTCGTGCTGTTCAAAGAGGACGCTTTCCAGATGTCACCGGCATTGGCCTTATCGTACTCTCAGTCACTAAAGGAGCGATTTTATACTTCTCGAATGAGTATGGCTGCAGCTGCAGTCTTGCGTAACGCATCTGCAGAGACCACTTTTAAATTTACCTACCTTTCTTCCACTGCAAGCTTTCTTCTTTGTGCAAGTCCACAGTCAAGCTGCAAGTATCCAATTAAGTGCAGATTCGCTTGCGACTTTTAGCGCCAAAATACAACATCTGTAAAAGGGTCGCATCCCTCCCAAACTTGAGCTTCTGAGAGACAAAATCCACTCAAAGATACAACTCCCTCGAAATTTCGATTGAGTACTCTTCAAGTTGTAAGATTTCTTTATCTTGTTGTGGCTGGCGCAGAATGTACGCTATGCGAAAATGATGCTAAAAGTCACTTCAGCACTTCATGGGATAAAAGCATGCAAGCTTCCTACGCACACAACATCCAGCACCCGCTACACATACAGAAGTAAAAACATAAGGATCTTCCATGTATTGTAGACGACGTAAAGTTGGCCAAGACTCAACCTCGAAAACTACGTTACGTAGGTAGTTTGGAAGCGGACTCGGGTTCGGATTGTTGAAATTGAGTACCTACTTCTGTTTGATCTAATATAATCTTTACTGTCAACTCTAGACTCGCTACCGAGTCCTCCCATTCTTATCGAGATGTTCAGAAAGCTCGAGAAAAACTCCAGAATGGCGCCAGACAGCGAAATGCCGAAGAATTCTCGAATTCTTGGTCCTTCGAGACCCATGTTTGAGACGTGTACAGCTGGAACGACAACCTCCTCCATGGCTGTCATTGATGCACTATTTGTAGGGCCTATTTGATCGAGTCTTACAGGAAGAGGCAGCTGTTATACACAGCAAATCGCGGTAGGGTTGCGAATTACAGTCACGTGGATTGGTCTCCTCGGCTCCAAAATTCCCTCCAGCTGAGTTGGCAGATTGAAGGCAAGTTCTAAAATGAGAAGACGAAGTAATACTTGCCTCAATGAACATCCAGATGTCCAGATCATACGATGAGACTTCGAACCTCAGCGGAACTGCCAGAACGGGAGCCATCTCCTCCTCGAGTGAGGATCACAAAATTTCTTGTTCTTCTGAGATCTTGTTGTCATTTTTAACTTCGTTGTCACCTGTTCCTTTCCATTCGTGTGATGCTGTGTCACTCCTCACGTAGCCAGACATCAGATAGGGCCGTCCCTGGTCGTACCCAGACGAGATCCGAATGATCATCCCGTTATGCTGGATTCGCTTCAACCCTGGTCTGGTGCGTGTACGGCTATGGGTTCTGTGAGGTTTGTCTTGGGGTCGAGGCTGAGTTTTTATATATCTTGGATTCGAAGTTGCGCCCGCTTAGTGATGATACTGTTCAAATCCGAGAACCTTGTTTAGTGCTTGATTTTTAGAAGTGGCTGTTCTTTCCAGCTTTAGAAGTTCGAGGCAGGAACAGCGCAGATTGCTCTGAGAGGAAAGATCAACTGAGACTTCGTGAAGCGGAAAGAAGTAAGAAAAAGAAGGAGCTTTTCGAACGAAGCATGCAGCACATGTTGAGAAACAGTGCTGCCAACACCCAAACCATTATCGTTAGGAATAAACTCCGGTCTTCTATGTATGCACCTACACCATCCCCTTCCCCATCCATTAATCACCCCAATACCAATCCTGTCCACCGAAGAGTCCCGACCCCATAAACCCCTTTCCCTCCTAGTAAGTGAATATTTACGCCCTGCTCGCAGCCACCCACCTGTCCCTCCACTCCCTAAGAAACACCCTCCCATCAACCCTGTTTGTCTCCAAACCCAACGGTACCCTCTCGAAATTCTGATCAGTCCTCAGATAAGCTCCTCGGTTGGAATGAGGAGGCTGAGGCAGCCGTGCAAGGTTCGCTTGGGTGAGTGGTGTATACTGATAGCCGTTTTGGTTTCGGTTCCGGTGGTTTTGATTGGGTTGTTGTGGAGGAGGTGGAGGTGGCGCAGCTTGCATTTTGAGGGAGGAGGCTGAGTTCTGGGGTGGTAAAGGGGAGTGGAGGTGTGGAGCAAGATGAGGCTGAGTACGGAGGTGTATGAAAGGAAGAGTGGAGCCAGAGACGAGGTGAAGAGGTCTGGCTGCTTTTTTGAAAGAACGAGAGGCTGGTTGTGGAAAATTGTTGGATGTGACGAGAGATAGATTATGAACCTGAATGTACCAAAGCGAAAGAAAGTAGCGAGAACGACCTGCAAGATATACTTATACCACAGTAGCAGTCACAACAACACCGGTACCCAAACGGGTACCCTTCAACCAAACCCTCAAAAAGGGACGGTCTCAAGTCCCGAATTCTAACAAATCAACACCTGCCAACGCAACTCAATCTCATCTCACTCAACTCTAATCGAATCGAGTCCCGAGTCCCGAGCATCGATCCTCTGAAAATTCGGGCCTCTGGGGACTTGCCTAAGACAACATCCACTGCCAGTCCCGAAATGTTGACCCCACTTGCATTGACCAATCGGCAGAGCCCGTGTAGGGCGGCCACTTGGATTTGAGGTCGGGGATTTTAAGTCCAGAAATAGGAACCGATGCTGTTAAAGCAGCAGGATCTTTTGAGCCTCAAGTTGCCCTTTATGTCCTAAAAGGGCTGCTCGAGAGGCCACCCTAAAAGTAGGGCGGTTGCCTTCAGGATTCGTATGTCCAGTCCCTAGCTGTGTCGCCCCTTTCAAAATCTTGTTTTTGAGAGCGCAATGCATGAGAGGTGGAACGAATGTATGCAAATGTTCGGATTCGAAGGTTTGAGAGTATGGAGGTATGAAGATTTGAATTAGAGGTCTGGCTGGCGCAGAGTAATAGACATTAGATAGCAAACAAATATTATCCGACCTGCGAAGCAAACAAGAGAGATGAAACGAAAACAATAAGAGCGAAACAGATAGATCCAGTCCTTCTTCAGTGCTCACCACAGGTGGTGGTCCTGATGCTCAAGCAACCGCGAGTCCACCGCAAGTCGCGAGCTCCAGTCATTGGCCTGCCAGAAATATTCGTGAGTCATCAAAACTCCCTCAACGATTGTGATCAGCCACATTCCCAACATGTCTCACAGGAACCCCACTTCCTCTCTCATCTCGTGATCCGCCTCTTTGAACTGCAACTCGATTTTGGCTTGGTGGCCTGAAGTCTTGCGATGAGCATTCAAGCCATCGGATCGACTGAATCCCTTGTTGCATCCGGGAAAAGTACACTTGCAGGGCTTCTTCTCGCGCGGAAGGGGAGAGTAGAAACATTTGTCCTGATGTCGCTGAAGCGTCCTTTTGTGGTAGACCCTTTTCCCGGTGGGCACAAATGTGCAACGCCCATAGGTGCACTTGTAGACCTCGACGTCTCTGACAGCCGGAGATCGAGCAAGAGGTCGACGTTTGTCGGACTTTGGGGACTGGGCTAGATCTTCTTCAGAGTTTAGTGCACCATCAGGGGGACTTGTGGATGATGGTGGATTCCAACTTGCATCAGATCCGGATGAGCGTCTAAGGGAGGAGAGATCGTGTTCAAAGCCTGTGTTGGAGAACTCGGCGTCGAATCTGTTCGTCACACCGGTATCGTTTTCCAAATCCGGCGAAAAGCTTGCGGTATCCTGCGCCGGCCTCATCATGAAGTCATCAAGGCTGCTACTAGCAGACGATGTAGACAAGTTCCAATCTGAAAAAGGGTCATGCTGGAAGCTCATGTTGGTGACGTCGAAATTAAAGCTACTTGTTCTTGTGCCTCGATCTTCTACCAACGTTGGCGAAGTGCTGGTATTGGCATGCTCGGGATTGTGATACATCATTTGGTCGACTCCATCAACAGACGATGATGGAAGAGAGTCCATATCGTCTGGCTCGAAACACATTTCTCTGTCCTCGAACACGCGTGATGTAGATGAGTAAGTTGGTTCGACCGACACGTTGCAAGAAGAGAAGCTGGATGTGGGAGTATCGTCCATCAACACTGATGACAGCGAAGAAAACCTTGAGGATCTTGACGTCGGACACGACCGTAGGCTATTCTCAATGGGCGATACAGGAGTATCGTGTTCATGGCGCATGATGGGTGAGGTTGGCGGTGATGGAAATTCAGCATCGGGCATGCTGTTGTGGGAGTATTCTTCATATCTTGGGAAGCTCTCACGCACATGACTACCGACAGTATTGTGGTAAAAAACCGAGTTGCTGTTAGTTTCGTGACTGCACTGCCATTGTGTAGCAAAGTTCCCGGTCTCTAGTCGCAAGTTTGGCTGCTTTGGCATCTCGGCTTGCGTGGCAGCGTTGTCCGTTGAATGCTTGGCGATATTTCCACAGTCCACAGGTGGGAATTCATCATCCAGATAAGCATGATTCACTTCATGAATTGGAAGCGATGAGAGGTTACTGGCTTCTTGGTGGTTTGCTTCCAAGGCTGACGCAGGTTTTGGATGGCCCGATGTACCATGATCATCGCCCGGGAGCTCTGCCGGTTGCCAAAAAGGCATTTCAGCAGGAATCGGTCCGCCGTCCATCTCAACGGCGGGCCATCCTGCATAATCTTCCTCAAACTCTGCGGATTGCCATGGAGGTAGCTCGATAGGTCCCCAGGCTTCTGACCCACTATTCAAATCGAGCGTAGGCCAGTCACCATCTAGTTCTGCGGCGGAAAGTGGAGAAGACGTCGTCTTGTTTGTGGCCAACTCTACCCGATACTTTCTTGCGTCCGGGCCAGCAAAATGTTCCGACGGCAGCTCAATTCGTTCCCAGGCTGCTCTTGTCGAATCCACTCCCACAGAATATGTTTCGGAATCGTCGACAAGTACCTCTGAGCTTCGGAATGATAGCATACGTTTCAACCAATTGTCTTGGCACACGCGTATGTCATTGCACCCGTTCATATGGTAACGTCCAATCCTCTCCCTTTTGTTGCAATGAATGCATCGATAGAACCCATTGCTTAGCCGCGGACATACACATATATGTTGAAGCATAGAACGGCGGTCTCGAAATTTGCTCTCGCACACAGGACATGTCCGTTGCTGTTCTTCCGTGATATCAGGAGAGAGATCCCGAGAATATGTGACCCAAGTGAGGAATTGATGATGTGACGTTTTATGAGTCGCAGTGCGAATACTAATTAAAATGTTAGCTGGATTCCCAATCCACGAGGCGGATACATCTTACCCAGAGCTCCCAATTTCGCGTTCCACATAATCTGCAGTAGTCGAAGTAGTGTCCATACTGATTCTATTCTTCTTTCGCAAACTGGCAGAGATGCGTTCAAGACTAGCTCTTCGCAGAGATGTGTGTCCTTGTCTTTTCATGTCTTCGCTCGATCATTGAAGTATCAACAGTGTCCAGCTGTTGCAATCGACTGTCGAATTCAGTCCTGCTTGAAGATTGCACTCCCCCAAGATACCGCCATCGCCCTTATGATCTTCGGGTGTACCCTTCGAAGTGGTTCGCATTTTGCCAACGAGCTCGAGCTATCTTTTCCGATCAAGGACAGCCATCCCTTCACCTCAGTCCCTAAATTCAGATCCATTCGACCCCGCTGCAGACACCTGCGTAATCAACGTGGGGTTGTGTTCTGTCCCAGTACGCAATTGCTCACAACGCATCGAAAAATATTGCTTTCTCGTGCGACCATGGCAGAAACTAGGTCTTGGTAGAGTTGCCTCGTTTTGCCTTGCGATTGTCGTTCCTCGTTCGTCAGCAGCCGAGAGGGCATTATCGGGACGAGGCATACTCCAAGGTTGACAGGAGTAATCCTGGGAGGGTTGATTGGCGAGAATGATGGATGCTGATCAAAGTGCCAATGGAACATACGGTGGCTGCTGGGAACTTGGGTCTTCCGGATATTTCGAGGATCGAGTGGTCGAGTTCATTGTCCTTCATGAAGCTCGGTAAGGACGCGGGACGCGAAAGGGCGCATAAAGCAGCAAGTGAGGCATGTCGCGATGCACAGGATGATTGTGCCGCGATTTGAGGAGTTTCGTTCGAATGATCTCGGTGGAAGTACGAAGCTCAACGCTTCTTGCGACGAGACTTCGACACGAATTCAATATGGATGATGGTTCAAGATCTTGAGTTGGGAGATGGTCAACATAACTATCTCAACGACTCAGCACTGCCTCGACCTGCGCCTCAATGCTGTAACCACTCCTGGGTGACAAAGTCACATGTGGGCCATACCCCTCTGGGCTGTGCTCGAGTTGTGCTCTGCTTTTGAGCAACATTGTCCTCGAGAACCGAGGTGTGGGCGTCTTTCAGGACTGTGCAGATCAGATAGCGCCATTTCACCCAAGAGACAACTTTCATGACGACCGCTGGATAAACTTCACAGTACGGGAAGGACGGGAAGTATGGGAAGGATCTCCTTGCTGCTCAACGAGAGCCTATCATGTCAAGCAACGCGTATGCCCTCAGCTCTCACCGAGGGCATTCACGCCCGACCTCAAAGGAGGTTAGATCAGCCACACACCTCATGCTGGTGCCACACTCGTGAACCTCCATGTGCAAATGCTTCCGGACAGTCTAAAATGCGATTTCTGAACATGTTGAGAGATGTTTCTGCACTTAAGCCAACAAGATGAATACAACATAAAGTTCAAGAAGCAACACTGTCGTTCCTGATGGCTTTGTGAGTTCGAGGCAGTTGCGAGTTGACGTGAAGCTCAAGACCTAGTACCAAAGTAGATTAGCCTAGCGCTAGATCAAATATGGTTAGTTTGACTCGGTTCTCTCGAGAATCCGAGGACGTGCATCAACTCTACGACTTTCATCGCCCTGAGATTATACATGAGATTCGACCCAAGAACACGCTTGTCTTCATTGTCGTCGACCTAAGCAAGACGGTACTCCGCGATCCTGAAGCCGAAAAGGGGTGGCATCGCGGCTCCACTCATGTATCATCCTTTTGGAATTGCGCATCTTCGTGATGCGGTGGTTCGATTGAGCTTCCATCCTCTTCTTTACGCCTTGACAGCTTTCTGTTTCAATTTTATCTTGTACCTACAGTACTCCTCGTCGTCGGACATTGGGCCAGTCGTCTCAGAGCAGAACACAGTCGGCAGTTTCGCACACCCAGGTTCCTGGCTTTCCACAAGGAAAAGTGACACATGGTAGCACTGCACTCTCCCCATGTTTTGAAAGGCACTTTGCTGCATTGTTGGTTTTCCTACGCGGTGCTAGTAGAGTTTTTAGACATTCTTGAGCTTCTTCTGACAGGAAAAGGCGCACACTAGAAGATGAACCCATTCTATTGGACAGAAAGCAACTCCCGGAAAGGCAATATTTGCTAGGTCTTACCAAGATCAGAATGTTGATTTCATGTTGAATATTTTAGCCTTGTTAGTTATGGTAAGTTTAACGTGGGTGGTCAAGCTACCCCTTCTAAGCCGTTAAGCGCCGACTTCAAGCTTGCTGGATTTTTGTATTATATATACTTTACTGCCGCACTTTCCAACTTCAATTTAAATCATCAAACCTCGATAAATCCGTTACAGGTCACGAGTGAAATGCCTTTGTATACGGAGTTGCAGAATATCCCGGCCTTGACCCTGATTGCATTTGCTGCAGCTCTGTACACCATTTCCCAGGGCATATGGCGACTGTACTTCAGTCCAGTTGCTAGATTTCCAGGTCCCAAGCTTGCAGGTCTGACGTATTGGTAAGACTTCAACGCAAAGTGAACTCTTTCGTTTTGAAATACCGCTCACAATCTCTAGGTATGAAACCTACTATGACATATTTCGTGGTGGTGAATACATTTGGAAGATCCGAGAGCTCCACGAACAATACGGCCCAATCATACGCATCAATCCACACGAGCTACATGTGTCCGACCCCGAATTTTATCATATCCTCTTTGCTGGAGGGACAATCAAACGAGAACGTGACCCATGGCATACAGCCGGCCTTGCGATTGAAGGCAGCATGCTAGCAAGTCCTTCGCATGATCTCCATCGCAGGAGAAGAGGTGCGCTTTCGCCATTTTTCTCTAAGGAAAGCTCAAGGAGACTTTTACCGCTCATACAAGAACGGATTGATACCATGGTCCAGCGGCTCGAGGAGATGAAAGATACCGGAGAGGTGGTAAACCTGTTTCATGCTCTGTCTGCTTTTTCCAATGGTATGTGGAGTCCAAATTGCCCGTTGCCCTCTATTGACACCTTTGTGTAGATGTAGTCATGGACATTTGTTTCGGTGCGCACATGCATCGTCTCGATGACAAGAACTTCGACCCCTCCTTCCACCAATTGGTCATGAACTCAGCAAAGGCGAGTATACTGTTCCGGCACTTCCCAATCATTCTGAAAACAGTATTTGCTCTACCAGAAAGACTTGCTCTTCTCTTGCCCGAATTCGCAGATCAATTAAAACAGCGACAGGTAAGCTCTTCTTTCCAATGGATTTATTTCTCTAGACTCGCGCTCAAACAAGATCGTACTGATTCTGCAACAGATGATCGGTCATAACATCGAAAGCATACGCAAAACTGGAAAATCGGCTGTCACTGATCGCGAAACCATTTTCCACTCCCTGCTTGGATCTAACCTCCCGCCAAGTGAGAAGAGTACAAATCGTTTGACAGATGAGGGCATTACGGTCGTCGGAGCTGGCTCGCACACCGTGGCTTGGACTCTGAGCGTCGCATGCTACGAGATACTGGCCGCGCCAACCATCCTCAAGAATCTGAAGGCGGAATTCTCAACAGTCAAGAATGAGCAACAGAGCTTAGCTTTTACTTTGGCCACGCTAGAGAAGTTGCCGTATCTCACAGCTGTGATCAAAGAGTCGCTCCGACTTGCCTATGGTACGAGCCTACGCCTTCCGCGCGTAGCGCCAGATACCAGTCTGATATACAAGGAATGGATGATTCCCCCAGGAACGGCAGTATCAATGACGACTGTACTGTTGCATCAGAACGAGAACACATTCCCGCAGCCATTGGTCTTTAAGCCCGAGAGGTGGCTGAATGATAAAGATGGTAGACTGGATCGATACTTGACCTCCTTCTCAGCCGGGAGCAGAGTATGTCTTGGAATCAACATTGCATGGGCGGAGCTGTACATGACCCTGTGGGGGTTGTTTAGCGTATTTGGAGGAAGTGAAGTAAGAGGCAACGGGGACAAAGCAACCCTGGAATTGTACGAGACGGATAACAGTGACGTGGAGATCAAGAAGGACTTCTTCTTCCCAACTCCGAAAGAGGGCAGTAAAGGCATCAGAATGTTGGTGAAGAGTTAGACTGCCGACGGCGAAGACGACGTGCTATTCATGAGCGGGAAAGATATCGCAGAGGGAACGGTATCATCAAGAACTTGAAGAACGGCAGACCGAGGTATAGGTGAAGCCTTGAGAATCTGTTAGGGGTTGAGGCTCAGTCTCCTAATGGGGCTTAGTATACGAGGTCGGAATCAACTATTTTCCGGAAATCCACCCCCCTAGATCTCCTCATTTGGCTTAACGCAGTCTCTGAGCCACTCTGCGCCCATCATAAATCACTTCAATTGAGTACCTTAATGGGGCTGCCACTGCGTGGTTGGTCAGAAACCCCTTCTCAAATACAACATCGTTAACGCGTACTCTCTCATACTCGTGTCGACACCTACAATATGGCATCGTATCGCTATTCGGAGTCTGCGAAAGACCCGTTCTGCCAATACCTGAGGCCTGCTCGATAAGGATGGCTCATTGAAGGGCTGCGCAAGCGTTTTGAACTCATACTATATAAATACGCTTAATCCTTAATTTTTTCCGCCGTTCTTCTGCCATTTTCTGTTCGTTACTTACTCGTTGATACTCTGCGATCCATTTCTTGAACCTCATCAACCCTTCTTCGTTGCGCCGTTCAGGCTTCGTTGTCACCATGGCCGGTGTACAGATGGTATATTACCATTATTCGCCTTCTCTTTCTGCCGCAATTGTCGTCGCTGTGCTTTACACCTTGGCGTTCATCGGTACTGTTTTCCAGTTTATGAGATACAGGTCTTGGGCATGGACAGCTATGGTAGCTGCCGCTGGAAGTGAGTTGCCCTCAATCCAATTCTGCGACTTGAGAGCCTTGATTCTAATAATCAACAGTGGAGTCTGCTGGCTATATCCTTCGATCCCTCTCAACTCAGAACCAAACCGACAAGAACCTCTATGTCTCGTCTTATTCGTTGATCGTCCTTGCGCCTGTACTTATGGCAGCGGCTTGCTATGTTGTCTTCGGAAGGATTGTGTTCCACGTCGTCCCGAAGGAGAATCGAACCATGCGACTGCTTTGGGTCCCACCGCGCTTTGTTACACCTATCTTCGTCGCTTGCGATATCGTTGCACTGTTTCTCCAACTCATTGGCGCAGTCAGAATCACGACCGTTGATGTCGACACTCCTGGAGGAAAGAGCAAATTGCAAACGGGGAAAACGATTGCACAAATCGGTGTTGCGGTTCAGATGGTTTGTTTCGGTCTCTTCAGCATCATTGCCGTCCGATTCAATTTTACCTCGAAGCGCTTCGTAGCTCAATTTGAAGAACGGCTTGCCACCGAGACGAAAGGAGAGAAGTACTGCATAATCGACGGAGAAGAGAAGAAGTTGAAACCGAAATGGGAGGCGATCCTTCGCGTTACTAACATCACTTCTGTCTTGATCTTGGTAAGACCGTAAACTTGTACCGAGAGACCTCTGCTAACACCTTCACTTTAGATTCGTTCGGTCTATCGAATGGTCGATTTCTCCCTCGGGCAAACAGGCTATACTGGGACCCACGAATGGGTAGAGTATATCTTCGATGCTCTGATGATATTTCCGGTTGTTGCATTGTTCGTCTATTGGCATCCGTCAAAGTACCTCCCATATCTTGGGTTGCGCCTACCCAAGCATGCTCGTTGAGAAGTGGAACAAGTGGAACGAGGCTCGTTGTATGCGTAAATTAGGAATCGTTGGATTATTGTTGTCTAGCAGTGTGTAGGGGGTCGCTTTCTTTTGTTCGATCTTGATATCATAGAGAGTCTCAAGCTTCAAGACAGTGTGTTTTCCATATCTTCAGCCCTAATAACATGAAACAAATATTGATAATGCGAAAACTTTACAATTCGCACCTGTCAGATCTGCAGTTCCAGATTCATTTCCCCTCCCTTTTCAATCGTCTGAATTTCACGTACAGAGTCCGAGCTGGAGGGGTTGTTGATAATCAACTGGGACAGGAACCATATATCCCCCGACCCCGTTTCTCCGACTCCGTGGTGGGGTGTCCATATAGGGCAGATCCTCGCGATGCCCCCCTGCAAGCCGTGCACGTCCATGTGCGGCTGCACGTTTTCAGCCACTTAGAACCTAGTCTCAACGATCTGGTTACCCAAAACGTATCATATACGAGCATCTCCTTTGCAAAAGTCTTGGCGTAGTCGTGGACTTTGAGGCACAGAATTCTTGCTTCAACAATAAAGCCTTTTGAAGGAAGTTGAGAGAACCCAAGAGCCTCCCTCTGAAATAAAAACACAGTCCATGCACGTTGGAAGCGGGTGGATAAGAGGTTATTTAAACTACCAACATTCCTTGTTTCGACAACGTGGTCTGGTCGTTCGGCTCAACTTTTCGGCTACTCCGCGTGGACTGCGAAGAGGTTACTACTTTCGACTATTGCTGCTGCACGTCATCGAATAACGAGGCAATTACTGAAGATCTGGTGTGTAACAAACGCGTACGATAACCATGGTCTTTTGTGGAAAGCCGAGCAAAGGCTGCGCTCTCTGCCGAACTCGTCGAATTAAGGTGCGTCGCTAGATCTCAACTGGGTGTTCTCCTCGCGCGCGAGCCTCACTCATCTCGTGTTCGGACTCCCTCCACACTCCCATCGCATCCCCACGATCTCACAAACTCGCAGTGCGATCAACTCGACCCTGCGTGCTCCCAATGCTTGCGTGCAGGGAAAGAATGCCCGGGATACCGGGACCCGCTCTCCCTGATGTTCCGGGATGAGAACGACAAAGTGGTTACGAAAGCGAGAGTCCCAAAAGCAAAAACAACTGCAGACCAACGAAAACGCGCCCCTCGCCTAACAAGCGGCTCAAACTCACGAGCTGGAACTCCTTCCACAAATGATAGCCAAGAGATAATGCCCTTACGCCTGCCGTCGCCTAGCTCTACCACACTGGCCTTGGAAGATGAAGGCATCCGGTTCTTTTTCAATCATTATTCGCCTTTGGGCACCCCGCAGTCGGCGGCTGACCAAGAACTGAGGATCAGGTCCTCCCCGATGTTTCCGTTGATTACTGAGAACGAGTCCTTCCACAATGCCGTGTCGTCGGTGGGGTCCGCTGGCTTGTACAACGTAACGAAAGACCCCAAACACATGATTGTGGCTAGGAAGAAGTATGCTGCGAGTCTTCGGGATATCACTCGTTCCTTGGGTGATCTAGCACACTCGGACTTAGACGCAACCTTCAAGGCTGTGATGCTGCTTACTGCCTTCGAGGTAAGTCTCACTCCACCTTGTTATGAGCAACGGGCTAAGCTCATATACAGATCGTCAATGGCTCTTCACAAAGTATTGGAATAGGCACTTCGTGGGGCGTACACGTAAGTTACTTGCTTGAAGCATAGTTACTTCTTTCTTGTCTCTTGGCTTTGAGACGTGGACTTCCTCCACGTTCTTGCTTGTCTCGGTACGCCTGGCACATTGTCATTATGTATACTTGAAATACTCGGAGGAGGTACACTAACTGCTTTTGGATGTTTAGATTGATGGTGGTGCGGCGATATTGAAGATGCTGACATCCGCAATGCCTGCGTTTCGTTCGGACAGTAAGGGCTGGATACAATTCATATTCGCAGTGGTATTTTCGTTATCTGTAGATCCCGAGAGGAATTGTTAACCACGAAACAGTACATAAAGTCATTATCGAGAGGAGATGATGCAGCTGCTGAAATGCGTGCTTGGGCCGAAGCATGTAAGAAAGATGTGAAAGTGCCAGAAGTTCATGCCATCGACCTCACGCATATCATCTACCGCTTCACCAATCTACACGCTTCCCTCAGACAAGGCTTGCTGCTAGATTCCAACATCGTAGTGCTGGAAGCACTTGTTCTCGATGCTGAGCTGGAGGACTGGGAGACAAATCTTCCTGAGGAGTGGAAATTCGAGACCGTACCGGCGCCAGACATCATGTACTTTACGTACAACGGAAAGACACATAATTACCACGACTTTTGGGTGGGAAGAATCCTCAACAATTATCGGTGGGTGAGGATTCTCGTGAACGAGCTCCTCATGGTGCACATGGTACGGCTCGGGACATCTGGAGCCGAGTATAAGGAGCAAAGGAGGAGATCCTATGGGATCATCGAGAGGATGGCGACCGACATATGCACCGGCATTTCTGCATCATTTTTCAGACACAGCAGCCTTGGGCCAGGACAGAAGGACGTTCCTGCCATGTCTGGAATTTTCATTATTCTCTTCCCGCTGGCTGTGGCAGGTTCTGCTATGGGTGTTAGCCAAGGAATTCATGAATGGGTTATCAATACCCTCAGATTCATCGGAAATCGGATGGGGATCTGTCAAGCTATTTCGATAATAGAGTTGATTCGGAAACAGAGAAAGGCTTTTGAAGAGCAGACCTTGTCTCATGTCATCACCAATCTATGGGGAGCAGTCTGAAATCATTTACCGGAGTTGGTTTGCTGTCAAATCTCAATTGTGTTCTGTACAATAGCTGAAAAGGTACGATATGACAACTCTTGTTGCAGTTGCAAAATGGATGGAAGTTTGCTTCGAGAGCGGAGCTAGACTTTGTGGCGCTCAGGTACCAGATCCGAGCCGAGCTTCCGAAAGGGCATTTTGAGTCGTGGTATCGAAGATGATAGAGGGTGAGGCTTGGGCGCGAAGATGGCAGAATTCCTCTTGTCGCTTTCAGAATTGAAGATGTTTTGATCAAACGTTTATTGTCTTGGAGACACTTGACCTCCGAGAGAAGGTAAGGTAGGTTTAGGTAAGATTTGGTGCCTATCACGTGAGGACTCTATCCTATCGATCCCCACAGTCCTCTCCGACATTTCATCTCCATCTCTTTCATAGAACCTCGTTTCATTCCGGTCTCTTGTGTCTATGAAGACCTTTAGAAACTCGACGTACGGTCACGTGTAAAGCCACAAATCAAGGCGCCCGGAAGAATAACCTTAAACCCACTCCCGGCTTAGCCCGTTCTCCAACTTTCACCTGAAATGTCCGAATCAACACGCAATTGTTCTCACATGTTTGTTTCCCAAATCTTCGACTTCAAGCAAGGGCTATGGCATTCGAGGCTCAAAGTGGTACGCTGCATAAATAATCAATTAAGCGCAGGGTGTCCTCGATAGGGGTTTACACCTTTCCCGGCTCGTTCCATCTGTCCTTTCTCAGACGGCATGGCATCAGAACTTCAGCAAAACATCTCATTTTAACCAGCTCTACCAATCATGCAGTCCGCACTATCGATTTCTTATGCACAGCGCATTCAAGAGGTACAACGTTACTCGTTCTTGCTCTTCTAGTCGCAGGGGCACAGTCGTCCTGCCTTGCCGCGAGATTCGCTCTAAACACAACAGGAAGTTCAAAGATGATCATCGCCTGGTGATCAACGCTCTTCAGGAACAACTAATCATCCACCCCGCTCTCAAGGTTTGGTCACAGACCAATTAGTTGTGGAGATAGCTTCCTGGTGCATGTGCCCGGCAGTCGTGTGCATTTGCTCAGGGGAAGCAGCCAGTCAAAAGATCCGATTTAGCCAGGATGGCCTGTATGACGGGGGTTTATTGCGAAAGGATGATCGGTATCCAACATCCGGTCCGAAAACTTCAAGATTAAGAAGCTCAAGTGAGCACGATCTCTTGGAAGTGGATTGTGACTTGTGGGGAAGAAGGAGGGGTAGCTTCCTTCCTTTGCGCATATAAGTTTATCGTTCTCCCCCGTCTTCTCCTAACAGTGCTGTCGTATCCCCTCTCTGCGCAGTCCCGACTTTCGTGGGACAGAAGGACGAGGAATATCAAGCAAACAGTCGCCTTGTATTTCTTTCTCCTTCATCTCTAATCATGTATTATTCACGATTTCTCGTGCCAGTCGTGGCTTTCTTCTCGACCACTCTAGCCGTCCCTCATCCTGCAAACCTGCCGAGACAAAGCCGTCCAGACAATCATACCCTCAACCGAGAGAGAGCAGATGCCGTGAAAGCTGCATTCACTTATGCTTGGGATGGATATTATAAATACGCGTTCCCCAATGACGAATTGCATCCGATTACCAACAGTTTCAGCAATTCAAGGTACGGTCGGAGAAATTTTCCCTGCACTATGCACAGGCTAATTGTCCGCAGGAACGGATGGGGAGCCTCTGCTGTGGATGCCTTCAGTACTGCACTGGTGATGCAAATTCAGCCAATCGTGACGGAAATTTTGAACTATATTCCGACGATTGATTTCGATCATACCAGCTCCCAGGTATCACTTTTCGAGACCACGATCAGATATCTGGGTGGCATGCTGTCAGGTTTGTTTAAGAGGAACTTGCAGCAGGACATTGCTAATGGAACAAGGCTACGATTTTCTCACAGGACCACTAGCAAACCTTGCTTCAAATGCTACAGCTGTGCCATTGATTCTCAAGCAAGCCCAACGCCTCGCTGACAACCTTGCATATGCGTTCGATACCCCCACCGGCATTCCAAGCAACAACTTGAATTTCCCGAATGGAACCGATGGATCAACGACCAATGGTATTGCTACCATCGGCACACTTGTTCTGGAGTGGACGCATCTTTCTGATCTGACTGGAAATCAAAAATACGCCGAGCTCTCTCAGAAAGGCGAGTCCTACCTCCTGAGTCCAAAGCCAGCCTCGAGCGAGCCATGGCCAGGACTGATTGGTACGAATGTTGATATCAACACCGGTCTGTTTCAAGATGCAGAAGGAGGATGGGTTGGGGGCGATGACAGTTTCTACGAGTACCTCATCAAGATGTATGTCTACGACTCGACTAAATATGCAAGCTATAGAGACCGCTGGATCCTGGCAGCCGACTCGTCTATTGCACACTTAGCGAGTCACCCATCAACTCGTCCTGATCTCACCTTCCTTGCAATGTTCAACGGCCAAGAGCGTCTCTTCGTGTCCGAGCATCGTACGCTTCCATCCTTCCCCCTATTGTCTCCATCACGTGCTAACAAACCTCAGTCGCTTGCTTCGACGGTGGATCCTTCCTCCTCGGCGGCCTCGTCCTCAAAGAGCAAAAATACATCGATTTCGGTCTTGCCCTTGTCAACGGCTGCCACGACACCTACGTCAGCACCCTTACCGGCATTGGCCCCGAAGTCTTCCGCTGGGTCGAGAACGGGACCTCCCCAACAGACGCCGACAACCCACCCCCATCCGCCGATCAAGCCGCCTTCTACAAAACCGCTGGCTTCTACATCACCAACGGCAACTATATCCTGCGTCCCGAAGTCATCGAATCATTCTACTACGCTTTCCGCGCTACCGGCGACCAGATATACCGTGACTGGGCTTGGAATGCTTTTGTTGCTATCAACAGTACTTGTGCAGTTGGGAGTGGATTTGCTGAGTTGCAGAATGTGAATGCGCCGAATGGAGGAGGGTATAATGATTTCCAGGATAGCTTTTTGTTTGCAGAGGTGTTGAAGTATAGTTATTTGATTCATGCGCCGGATAATGTGTGGCAGGTTGAGCATAGTGGGGTTAATGAGTGGGTGTTTAATACGGAGGCTCATCCGTTTAAGGTTAATGGACCTCCTATCTGAGAGGGATACAGAGAGATAGAGCATTCTTGGATAGAAGATCTTTTGGATCAAGATAATGGCAATGTTTGAATCCAGCAACTGCAAATCAGAGGTTATTTTCGTGCTCCGAGTGTTCCGAGCCGTGCTGGAAGACGGAAAGATGCTTCCAAGGAGATTCTGAAAGATCAGATGAAAGTAAAGCTTCCCCTGACGATTACAAAATGCCAAGGAAAGGAGAGCAAATGCGGGGTGCGGGGTATCGTATTCCCAACCACTGAATTTGTAGCTCAACAGGAATAGTAGCAGACGCGGGACAGAAGAACTAGAAAGAAGCTTAGGTGCATGTACTATTGGTCGTATTGGGTCCTTCGAAGCTCGTGGCATCAAGGAGTTCCAAGGCAGCAGCTCGCCAGCTTAACTTGAATGCCTTCTGCTCGCTTTAGCTGAGAAACGTTACAGACGATCTGGATCATAAATGACACTGAAAGAGTCTCGCACTCCTGATTTAGTAGCTGAAGCCTGCTGTACCTAAGGGAGTGAAAGCCAGCGCGAAGAAGAGGTAGACCAGAGTATAGATGCAAGTTATTGAAAGGTATAATTACTAAGGTATTCTCAAATTGAGGAGCATGGACTTGCAAGACCGCAATCGGCCTTTTATCAAGGGACGTTATTTTGAAAAAGGAGGAGAAGACCAGTCTCAAAAGTGCCAATTCACTTGCTACTGATAATCAAATCATGTTCATTTGTTGATGTTTCGTATGAGGTTGTGCTTTGGTGACGAGAAGGGGAGAAAATGCTTGGCTGTGAAGCCAGAAGGCAAACAAACACCCCAAAAAAGAAAACTCCTTCAAGCAACAAACAAATTTGCAAAAGGGTTCGGGCAGTCAGAGGTAGCCGTTCCTAATTTGTTCGAAAAACAGGAACCGCGAGAGCGATTTCTGGTTCTCCTTAGTTTTCGAAGTTGCGTCGACAACTCCAGGTGTAATTGTGCTCGAGATCTGTGGAGCAAACGTGTAATAGGGGGAAACCTTAATCTGCGTCATGCATCGATGCCTCTCGAGCGGTAACTTCGAGAGTCATCCCTGCCAGCCACAGGGTCGGCGACTGAGTGCCTTCTAAAGCTGCCAGTGTGGAAAGAAAGGTTTTTATTGAAATTTATGTAGGGTTCGGTTAGCCCGGGATTTTGAGGCGCCTCTCAACATCAACTGCGAGAATCAACAACCACGAAATACATCCCTCGATTTCGCAACAATGTCAGACCATCACAGACCTCATCGTAAAAGCGCTCACACGCGGTCATCTCGCTCCCGATCACCTCGCAGACACCACGAATCCTCGCATCGCACGCGCTCTCCTCACAGACATCACCACAGGCGCAAACGCTCGCCCCAAGATGCGCCAAAAGAGCTACCCTTTGCCTCACGGCAGCTGACGAAACGAGATTACGAAGCCTTCAAGCCCATGTTTGCGCTGTACCTCGATATTCAGAAGGGAAAGATCCTGGAGGAGATGGACGAGATAGAGGCGCGGGGTAGGTGGAAGAGCTTCTTTGGCAAATGGTAAGGACCGATATTCGAGTGGCAGATTCGGATATGTATGGGAGCTAGGCTAACATGCGTGAGGAATCGTGGAGAATTGTCAGAGGGGTGGTATGATCCAGAAACGTTGCAGAAAGCTATAAATTCCGACGCACCACCGAGCACACGACCACGCGAGGAAGACCGACCTAAGGCTGCCGATACAAGGAACAGGGACTCGAGGCAAGCTGCTGGCGATGAGGGTAGTGATAGCAATGATTCCATTGGGCCAGCGTTGCCTGGACAAGAAGGGAGGGGAAGCAGGATGGGACCAAGCATTCCAAGGCTGGAAGATCTGGAGTTGAAGAGGGAAATGGATGCCGAAGATAGCATGGCACGTCGAGAAGATGTTCGTTTTGCCCGAAAGATTGATCGCCGGGAACAAAAGGCCGCCCTCGATGAGCTCGTCCCTCGTGCTGAAGCTGGAACGAGAGAGCGGCAGCTCGAGAAGAAGAAAGAAGTAAACGAGAAGATGAAATCGTTTAGAGAGAAGTCACCTGGCGCTGCAGAGATTCCCGATACAGAGTTGATGGGTGGCGGTGATGGGATCGAAGGCTATAAGAAGCAGAAGCAGGAATTTGAGAGGAAAAAGAATGAGAGAGAGTTGAGGAAAGAGGAGATCTTGAGGGCGAGACAGGCGGAGAGAGATGAGAGGCTGCAGGAATACCGGGCGAAGGAAGAGGGTACTATGACAATGTTGAAGGCTTTGGCCAAGCAGAGGTTCGGATGATTAGGTCAAAGAATGGAATCGATGACTTGGTATGAGCTTCAGTCACTCTTTCTTCATGCTGATATTATTGGGGCTTGAATTGTGCAGCTACTAACTTGTTGAAGTCAACATCATATGGACTAGCGGCGTTGTTGCTGCAAATGGTGTCTTGAACCTTATGCTGCACTGCATGAATTGAGGTTTCAGTAGAAGGTAGTTATTCCAACCTTCTATTTACGATCAATTCTAGAATGTGATGAGAACATTGTTGTCATATTGCACAAATCCGTTCTCTACTTTTGAGAACGTAATACATCATCCGAAGCTAACTGATCACCTCAGCCATCGATGATCTCCAACCTGCCCTTGGACAATGAAGACCGGCCAAGCGCATGGCCAAATTTTGGCTGGACCATACTCTTAGGAGATACGATCAAAACACGGAGCCCGCATTGGAACATCTATACGAATATGATGTCACAATCCTGCTCTGTGTCAAACGTCTCATACCGGCCTTCCAGTCTCTGCTGCTGTCCTCCGAGCCTACTTTCTTCCCCCTCTTTTACAGCAAGATCAACCCAGCTTCCCAAGTCCTCCGCGTCAAAGTATACAACTATCGGAGGGTCGGGATTCAACCCGTTTCTAGGACCGATGACGACGGTAGAATTTCCTGACGGCGTATGAGGAGGTATGAACTGAACGGAGCGACTGCGGGCAGAGCGGGGCAAGAAGATTGTTTCTTTAGGTACTGTGACCGTGAGAGCGATTGACTTGGAAGCAGTTGCCGCTCGCCTCAATGGTGCAGGTTCACAGGGGCCGCACATGTCTGGACCGCAAAAGTCCTGGAATGATCCCCCGTTTGTTGTAGCTGGTGGCCTCGAAGGCGCGGGCGGCATAAGTGTATTGCCGTCTTCTGTCAGGCCGATCTTATAGACTCGGAGTCTCGAGCTACTCATCGTAAAATACAAATCTGACTCGCACCAGGTGAATGCGAATGGCAACTGCTGGACATGGGACTTCAGTCCGCATCCAAGCTGAAGAGTTGTAGTCGCTATGAGTTTAGGAGGACTTCTTGTAGGCTTGCTCGTTGCTAACTGCAGGATGAGCACATACAGATTTAAGCACATGATCGGTTTAAGCTGTTTTCGTAGCCCTTTACCCTTCCTCTTGAGCTTTGGTGCTTTAAAGAAGGTGCTGTCGACTGTTGCCACCCGAAGGAGATTTCCGCATGGTGAAAACGATAGACTTACACATATCGGTCGACCTAAGAAACATGTTAGTGAGCGGAGTTCTAGGAAGGCTGCCCTGAACTGGGAAATTGAGATGGTCTTTTCACTTACTTCTGCCTGATCCAGTCTTGACCTTCTGCTCAAAATAGCTGTTGGCGTTGAAGTCAGCAAACAAGAGTTGCGAGCCGCTCAAGGGCCAGACAACCAGACTGTGTTTGGGGTGAATTGCAGGAGCTGAATCATGTAACATCGCGTCATACTTCATGCTGAAATGATACAGCGGTTTTGGTGTTCCCGTACTAGTATCGAAAACCTTCAACTCTTGACGAAGTTTGAAGCCAATGCTAGATGTCACTCCGAGGGTTCCTACTTGGTCCATTTCAAAGAGTTGATGACTCTTGTCCAAGCACCAGTGGCCTTGCCTTACGCAGGCATGACAGAGGTCAAAATCGTCATTCACGCATTGGGTGCAGTGATACCAGCGAATGGGACATTTTTTCAAGCACCAGTCGCAATGGATGTTCTTCGTCCTTGGGGTGATTTCCACAGGATAGGACATAAGCGACTCATGTCGTGCTACTTGAGCAATTGGCGCATCCTCCTCCTCGGATAAATCACTCTCTATTTCTGAGTCCTCATCAAAGTCTGAGTCCGACGACTCCCCTAAAGCGTCGCTGCCCGATTCGTCATCGGAGGCAATGCTCTTTAGCGAGGCAATCTCGTCACCGGAAGACACCTTTTCCGAGCACTGGCTGAAAGTATCATCACCAGAAGATTGTTCATCATTGGTAGAGGCTTCACTCCAAGATTCCCCTGGAGACGAGAGTCCGTCTTGCTCATCCGACTCTTCATCAGTACTCTCTGGCTCTGAAGGTAGACTCATGGAACTGCTGTCCGAGTCTTCATATGGTTCGGGATCAGAATCATCCTCCTGCTTTTTCTTCGACCTCCTGCGCCCTAAGGTCTCATCTTCGGACCCAGATTCATCTGTCAATGCTTCTTCGATAGCAGCCCGTAACGCTCGCATTTTCTTACTCGTTTTGTCGGTTCGGCGCTGATCTTTGGTTGATTTCCTCTTTTCCCTCTGTTGTTTCTTGTAGTCTAGGAGGCGATCTTGCAATGTTTGAATTCGTCGCACCTCAACCTTCTGGTCGCCTGCTGAAGTCTCTTTCCTTGGCAGTCTTCGGCGACAAACCACGAGAATCGATCCTTGAGTTTGGGTTTCCTCCCAAGCGTCATTCATGACCTTGTCAGAATAGACCGTCGGGTTCTGAGCAAGTTGCTTCGTCGAGAGATTAGGGGATAGATATGACCCAATTCTCAAGATCTTTCCTCCTTCGTGCAGTGTGATTGCATCTGGTCGGTCGACGCGTTCTGCGTCAGGAACAAGGGGCCATGATCGGGAGCAAGGAAGTGAGTAACGAGCCCAGCGGACATCGTCAACAGAGAACTCCTGCACGCTTCGGCCTTCTAGTCGAGGTTTATCTCCGTCGCCGATGTTCCAAGATTCCAGGTATGCCTTGCTAATTTCCCTATTGCACATCGTTAGCCATGGTAGCATATGAGTCGTAGTCGGAAGAACGAAAGGGAAACAAAAACTTTGGGGTGATTCCAAGGTTGCGCAACAGCAGGTTTCTAGTTTGAAGACTGCCACCCAGGTAATCCGTGCCGAAGGAGAAAATAGGAAAAAACGTACCGATCTGTCTGTATCCAGCATACTGTCAAGCTCCTGCCATCTTCAGAAACCTGTTGGACTCGGCAAACCTTACCATCGGAATCGAGATTTTCCTTATCCTTGAGAATGAAATTTCTGTATCGACTTGGGTGCTTCGCTAAGAAATGATGCTCGCCAAGTGCGGTCCAGAAACAACGATCGATTTCTCCTTGGAACTGCGCGTAGATCCCACGTTGCAGCAGCTCTCCCCATTCTGCGGTAAAGGAGAAATATTGTTGAAATAACGGTATATCCTTCATCCACAATGGCAAAGATCTCTTAGTGCTTCGACACTGATCAGTGATTGGATCGAAATTCTGGACGAAGTGGCCGATGACATATCGACTTTGAATCTGAATGCAGGCCAGAAAGTTTTTAGAGCGAAGGAACTGCTCTACTGCCGTCTGTTCGTCGTCCTCAGCCATTGTATCTGCGTGCTTGTCCCAGTATTTTGCCGCGTAAAGCACAAGTTGGTGGGTGTTAACATCTTCTCCGTCTGGCGTGACGAAGCCGCCACTAGTGGACTTTTGGAGCAATCCTGAATAGCGGGGTTGCAGAAGATACTTGAGACAGCAGTCTCTCATGATCGTGCTGCTGACAAGCTGGTCACTCTCCTCAATGTCCTCAGAATCGTCTGAATATTTCATCAAGAAGACACCGACGGCAGAATGAGAGAGACGGAGAAGGCCATCGCCCATGTCTATTTTGGATTTGATCAATCTGACCAGTGACATGCAACTTGTTAGAATCTTGTCCGCGTCAACTCTCTTATTGTCGTTCAAGTTGGAGTTGATGGTTGTTCTCGTCATCGCCACTCCCTCGATGATCTCGGACATACGAAGTGGTCGTTTAGCAAATGCTATGAGCGAGAGCACGATCCTATTTTGGTCAGCATTGGAGAGGTCAAAATATGAGGGCGACGTACTTCCAAAGCGGCAAACTCTTGTCTCCGCGGTCACGCCGCCTGATACGAGCAATAATCTTGCTATATTGATCGTTCATGGTAGTTGGAAGGCCTTCTTCTGCAAGTGTGATAAGATCGTCGCTGTCTTCAGCCCTGTCTTTCAGGTCTTCGAGCATAGAGCTAGCCCACAAAAAAGATCCTTCCACTTCAGTGGATATGGCTGCCGCAATAACTAAACCTGCAAACATGTCTTTATCTCTCGTCGATTCTGGAATGGCTGCAAGTAAGTATTTCTGAATGTCTCGGGCGGTATCCTCAGTTTGAAGAGGGACCTCAATAATGTTCTCACTCCGATGTCTGTACATATATCGTTGAATCTCGGGCGAGAACTGACTACTACACCAAAGTCTAACCTTGTCGGGATTTTCAATTGCTTCGCTGGCCAAGAAGTTGACAAAGAGTGGCACCTCCTCCTTTGCACGGGGTATTGGAACATCGCCTTGAAAATCAGTATAGTCTGCCTCGTCTAAACCATCGAGGAAAATATATGTCAAAGGAAGCTCGTGGATGATAGCTTGAATAAGCTTCTCGATCATCTTCGTGTTCTCCTTATTGACGGTCAGAAATGGAATGAGTGATTCCGGAAGCTCCAGGCGTTTAGCGGCCAACACTTCAAGCAATTGTTGAGCAAGATTCCTCAAGAGTTGATTCCGAGAAACGTAGTGGTCCTTCGTTAGGAATTGAAATATTGGTGGATGTTCGTTCTTGTTCGAGATGTGCTCGATTGCGGATGCACAGATGAATGATTTTCCAGCTCCATGCCGTCCGTGAAGCCAGAATATGGGACGTTTCGTAGATTCTGCGGACCAAGAGAGGAACTTCTCATGCTGGAGTATCCATTCACAGGTACCAGGGTGCCGCTCGGACTTGGCGCTTTCCAGAAGCAAGAGACTGAATCTATTGTGTCCATCCATCCTGTCTATCAATGCTTGAGTCCGCTGGACTAGACGAATTGTTATTTCAAGTGCCCAAGATGAGTGGAGAACTTACGAATGAATCTGTGATCTTGTTCTTCTTGCCACGATGCGGCTTTTTGCCTATAATTTTGAGCAGCGTCTCGTTCTGCTTTAGCCGCTAGCCTTTCTCTCTCTGCTTCTTGAAACTCTATTTCTGCAAGCTCTCTTGACCTCTGAGCGGCGGCTCTCTCTTGCTCGGCTTTCGTTCGTTCTTTTGCCGCTTCTGTTCTCTCAATCTCTGCCTTTTCTCTGTCTATCTGAGCAGCACCTCGTTCCAAAGCTGACCTGACAAATTCCTCAGCAACGTCCTTCCTGGCTGCTTGGTTTAATAGAGCTTCTGCGCGCTCGCAGATCTTACTTAGCTCCTCGGAATCCTTCTTTAAGTCTCCCAATATGGCAAGGAGTTTGTGGTCGGTGACTGCGACGTATCTCATCGGATGCTCGATGATCTTGGTACACCGATACCAGAACCTCAGAATCGTAACATATGACCTGCCTATGAGACGTCTGACGACATCAGCAGAGTATGGAGAAGAACCATAGAGCATGTCACAATTCGCCAAATCCCAGAGGTGATCTTGAAGGGTTTCCATGTGAGATTTGATCTTCTCAAATTGTTGGCCGTGTCGTCCAGCGCAGTCGAGAACAATCTTCAGCCCACCCCAAATTAAAGCGGTTGGCATCGGATAGGCTTGAATCATTGTGTCTATGACTCCTGTATAATCTTTGATGGCATCAATGACCGGCGTGAAGGATTTGTTATACCATTTCCTCATCCGCTTGTCAGAACATTCTCTCATCAGTACTTGAACTGATTCCAGCAGTTCTTCAGGCGTGTGATTCGCATTTTGTAGTTGTATCCTTCCGATGAACGCTGCCTTTCTCTTCGATTTTGAATTCTGAAGATCGTGCAGGAATTTCTCAAATTCCCGCTTGAATCTAGACAATATGTCAGCCAGTCCAGAACATTAATGGTCGGCCAGAATCCTACACCGGCTCCTGAGGTACGGCCATCTTGTGGTCCGCCAAAGTACTAGATGAAGACTCTCGGCTTGTATAATTGAGATGCTCAACTGCTGCGGCACGCAAAGGTCAACACCGCAAACAGATCAACGTCGCCTCCAGCCCTCGCCCTTTCATTCAGCCTTGGTGGTGTTGCTGAAATACAAGTCGTTAGTTCTGAAGATCAATGGACTGCGCCGTAAAGTATCCATGCCCCTTGAGGCAGCTATATCCGTTTACTAGCGTCGATTCATCTTCCACCGAGCCCACCTTTGGCCCGATGCGTTTTTAACGTGCATAGTGTCGTGGTCGTGCTGACGCTCGCTGCCGCCACATGTATGACCCAGGGCGCAGTTGTGATAAAGCGAGATTTCGGCCAATAGGGGTCGGGAATGAATTTGGGGGCCATAAACAACCCTCCTCAATTGGTGAACTCTTGGAGGTAAAACCTGCTGAGCACCACACCGAGACCCCGGTAAGGCGAACATGCAGCATTGAGTTTCAAGGGGTTCGTCGCTAAAAATGCATTTGGATTGGGACTCCAGGGGTTGATGGGATGGTTGTTCGGAGCGGCTGAGACAAGATCAGCCTTGCCTCCTGGGGAGTTGCCCGCTCCCCACAAGATTTAGAAAACAGTCCAAGGCAATTGAAAGACTTCATGAGACTCCAGAATTCGTCCTACTTACAGAAGCTTTCCTCGAGTTATTCCGAATCATCATTATGCCTCCTCTCGTCGTTGAAGCTCCGATCAGTAACGCTCCAGTCCTTACAAATGGAGTCAAGGCGGAAATAAAAGATGTTCCCGTGGAAAGTCCTGAGATCAAGACTGAGAAAGCCAGAGAGAAGATTGTGCGCGTGGATCGAATGTAAGTACGGCATAACCTTATGGATTCGAGCATTTCCACTGACAGATTTCAGCTGGGACAAGTAAGTCCATCCGTCACTCGTTTCCGTAATTGTTGGAATCTTATATTGCTGGAACAGAAAGACCAGATCATTTCGCTACGTAAAGACAGTCAAACCAAAGAAGGAGAAATTTGGTCGATATGTCATTACTGTGGCTCGTAGCATCAGTCTCCAAGGTGTATTCGATGGAAAGTACTCAACCGAGATTCGTGGAAATCATGTGTGCAAAGCGTTGTCGGACATCTATAAAGATGTCGATAGCATCTCGTTTACTGACAACAAGATCGAACTGGTAAGTGAGGTTTCGCAGGTGCTAGACTCTCTAACAGATTGGACAGGATACCGAGGAGTTGAAATTGCTCTTCCACGCCCAGCATGGTCTCCAAAAGAAGCTGAAAGAAGTAATGGCGTCTGAAAGCCCTAGTGATGATGAAATCTTTGAGCTCTCGGCCATCCTGGAATTCATCCCACAGCATTTCTCGCGCGAGTTTTATGAGTTGAGTGAGTTGCCAGCGGGTCAAATTACTTTCGATCTTCTGTGGACGTTGTGTCCTCCTCATGCATTGCTCCTCAGCAGCGACGACCTAGGACAAGACCGAGTGCTCCGGGTGAGAAGCTCCGGCTATGCCAAACAGATGGATGGTTCGATCGTATTTATCGTAAAGACTGAATTCGCAGATTCTGATGGTAAGCATATCGGCTTCGTTCGATCTGGGTACGCGGATATCAGGGTCCAAGAATTCCGAGGGACCACATCATTGACAGACCTGCCTGCGGCGCCACTTCATTTACACCCCTCGTATGAAACCATCAAGGCAGATCTGATTGCTCGGGGTGAGAGGATATTAAACCTTCACGGTCGGCACCTACAAGAATACAAAGGAGCTGCTCTCGGCCCTCGTGATAAGGATGGCAACCGAATCAAGTTCAACGTAAGTCTCTTCTCCAATGTTCCTGCGATTTTCAGGGCATCAGACTATGATATCCCTTATGCTGACGACGGACATTCCAGTCGCATGGCCGTGTAATGCTTGACCCGAAGATTTTTGACCAATTTTTGCCGAACAATGATCATGTTCCAGTCATTCGCAACAGACTGAGACGAGAAAACGTAACAGACGAGCATAGGCTCATGAGTATGTATAAATCCCGCCCTAATTCTACCATTTCGTAAGGAGTCAAGCTCCCGAAGAGCTTGGCTCCTCGACTCCTCAGCATCCTTTGAAACCAGTTACTAAGTTCTTGTAGTGAATCCTGCCGTTTACGGGTTCAGTCTCGGAGACAAAATGTGGGGGAGCTTTGCCGTCACTCATCTGCAGGATGTCGAATGGAACGACCAAGTCATCAATGCTCTCGTCCTACCTCAGGATCAAAAGGATTTCGTTCGCGCGCTCGTGAGGACTCACGGGTTGTCGGGCAATGGAGGCTTCGATGATTTTGTTCGAGACAAGGGGAAAGGTCTGATCGGGCTCCTCGCTGGTCCTCCAGGAGTTGGCAAGACTCTGACTGCAGAAGCTGTTGCCGAAATAGCACGTCGACCTCTCTACATGCTTAGTTCCGGCGAACTCGGCGAATCATCTGAATCTGTCCAGAAGAAGCTGAACGAGGTTCTGGAGATCACGGAAGCGTGGGGAGCAGTGCTACTTCTCGACGAAGCAGATGTCTTCTTGGCCAAGCGCGACGATGCAAATCTGACAAGAAACGCCATCACATCGATCTTCCTCCGTCAACTTGAATACTATCAAGGTATCATGCTACTCACAACCAATCGCATGGATAGTATCGATGGCGCTTTCCAGAGTCGACTGCATTTCTGTTTCGAGTACACGGAGCTTAGCATCGCTGCTCGAGAACAGATTTTCCGTTCCTTCCTTGAGAAGATAAAAGCTACGGGAGGTCATGTTATCGATGTTAGCGACGAAGACATCCGTGAGCTTTCAAAGCTCCCTCTCAATGGTCGCCAAATCAAGAATGTGATGAGCATCTCGCAGGCCGTCGCGTTAGAAAAGAAGGAGAATCTGACCATCGATATCATTCATCTCGCCCAGAAGTTCACAAAGACTTCTGTAGGATGAGGTTGCTGTACCAGGAGGTGTGTGGGGCATGGCTATCTTACATTGGGTTGAAGGCCTCGGTGCCAAATTTGTATATACTTTTTTTAAACGGCGGTCCAGTAATATCACCACCATCCCTTCTTCTTCGTCTCCGTAACCAAGGGGACATCAGTCGGTTGCGGAGATTTCTCCTTCGTGTTCTCTGCCGCAGGTACGAGTTGAGAAGTCCGTTCGCCCGATTTATCTTCAACCTTCTCTGTCGGGACATTGGCAGTCATTTTTTCTAGTTTCTCTTCAATTTTGACCGCAGGCAGTACTCCAGATTTTGGTTTCTTGAGCTCAATCCACCATGTTGTCCCTCCATGCCACCATTTCGGAGTCTGAATAGTGACAATTTCAAGCCCACTCTTCTTCACAATATCCCTCATGTCTCGATTCCACCAACATCCAAATTGCTTCGCATGTTTCTCCGCAGACTTGTCCAGCAGACCATTAAGCCATTCCCACCTCCCTCTTCCATGCTCCAATAACAATATTCGTCCTTCTTCCTCTCTCACACAGTCCCCCAGGTTTTTGAGTAGTGCGACAGGGTCACTTACTGAGCAGAGACCGAAAGTTTGTATGGCCGTATCGTATCTCCTATCCAGATTCCCACTCCTCTCATTGGCATTCTTTGGTGGTCCGGGAATTGCTCCTGGTTCCGCAGCGTCTGCAATAATCCACCTTATGCCCAGTATTCCCGGGAACATTTTTGAGAACTTCTCATGTGCGATTTCGAGCATCTCACCGCTCTTGTCAACAGCTGTAAAACTGCGAACCTTCCCATTTTTAATGTAACCCTTATAGTCAACCTTCCCTACCCCGCCAAACCCCTTGAAGTTCCAATCGTAGTAATCAAGATTTCTTCCAGTTCCAATTGAGACCTCGAGTACGTCTCCCTTCGCTTCAGATACAAGCTTGCGTCGTAGAGAAGATATGCCCAGCGACGTTTCGGTGGAATCAACTATGCTATCGAACGTACGAGCGATCTTTTCGTATTGTCTGGAAACATCTTCCTGGGCGGAGTAGTCAGCCTTAGGTGCGAAATCCGGTTCTGGGCTCGGCTGGATGATCAGATAGTACATGTAGCCCATATAGCCTGATCCGCCGAGTAAAGCGATGCTACCGAGTACAATTGGTATGGAGAGAAATCGGAATGGGTTTTCTTTCGGCTTCGGCGTAGATTGTGACGCGGCGTTCGATTTCCGTGTTGGCATTCTATCCTCAATCAATATTATTCAGATGTAGGTGGTAGATTGTGGCCACATACTTGTATTCGAGTGGCTGCTGCTTCCGAGCCTTCTTGGAAGATGACTTGGAGACCTTCGCGGCACGAAAAGCACCGGAATGAATTATTCTTGAACTACTCTTGACAAAGCCACCTTGACAATAGACAGTAGCCCTGAGCCTCAGGGCTCTACAGCAGAGTCCAAACATTACTTTGCCCATACCGCCAACCAGCTATACTCTTCGCCTTCCTACAGAAATTGAAGCAATCTATCTAGATGGTTCGAGTTCTTGCTGTAACATGCCTCCGTACCGAGTCCGCCGGGAGACTCGCAGACTGGCTTTCAGCTGAAATTTGGAAGTTGAGCGATCGGTGCTCTCTTGCAGATGGTTGGTGGTGGATTTGCTGTCGACACGAGATGAAAGCTGTGCTCTGATGATTTTTAGCGTCATTATTGATGCAAGGCTGCGTGAGGCTGAAAGACCACTGAAATATTAAATCGAGTTTAGCGGTAAGGTAAGCGAGGATAAAAGGCTCCCCTGTCCGACGACATGCTTTGACCAAGCTCATCATACGCGCGTTCTTACTTCAACGCATACAATAGAAATCGCTTGTTCTTCAGTGTGGCTTCCAAGGTCTAGCCAGAGATCCACTCACCATGCAATGCCAACAGCCGATTGAGGCTTATCACGCAGCACTGTGTCACCCTACACAGCCACTTTCTTGTAATCTCACATTGTCTTCTCTTGCCTCAACCCTTAAAACAGGAGAACTCTGCACCATCCAACTTAAACCCATCAGATATCTTGATACATGGCAATTTTTGGTCGTAGCGAAATCTCCTGGCCGTGGATCCCGTCACATGCCTTGGTATAGCCAGCGCAGTCGTACAGTTCGTTGACTTGGAGACCAAACTCGTCTCTGAAGGCAAGGAGCTGTACAACTCGGCGACTGGTGCTTCAAAAGATAACTTCTAGCTTGAGAAAATAACCTTAGATCTCAGTTCTATGAGTCAAACCTCTCATTACCAATGATACCAGACAAGCGATGTTCCAAAGACGAAATCGAACTCCGGAAATTTGCAGCATCATGCAAAGATGTATCAGATGAGCTTTTGGGTGCCTTGGACAGCATCAAAGTTGACTCACACCACAAGAAATGGCAGAGCTTTCGTCAGGCGCTGAGGTCTGTTATGAAGAAGGAAAATATCCAATCTCGACTTCTGAATATCTTAAAGTAAGTACAACACCCACCTTCATGAAATGTGATGCTCACTATTGCGATAGCGACCGGCAATCCGATGTCATTTCATCGGTGAAGGCTGGTGCGAGGGCGAAGGGGGAAAGCCGTCGTGTCCAAGACCAAGGATTTCTGGCATGCATTCGACATATGCAGTGCTGAGTTGGCGATGATGATTTGAAGGAGGACTGGATGCTGGTGCGTTAAGGGAATGAGCTCGCGGAAAGGGTTGTGTTTGGGAATGTCGTAGAGGACGAGGTTTCTACAGACATCACTAGCAACTACAATACGAACGTTAATTAGGGTCAGGGACTGAGCAAGAACGCGAAGGTAGCCCATAGTAAAACAGATACTTCCTCGAAGCATGATTCACGTCTTGTACCAGAGGATCCGTCAGGGACCCAAGCGGCGAGACTTCAGCATTTCCACGTGAGAACTGTTGGCTCGAAAGGTTGCCAGGAGATGGTAACTGCAGACTTGAGTTTTCGTGCTTCGCTTGATCCTTCGTCATCTCCTCGAACGTCATACCCGCGATCTTCCCACGACTCGCAACACCCTGCTCTCAGCGAAATAGGCGCTGATGGCCCAGGCATTCTTGACCTCTCTTGATACATTTAAGACACTGCGGAAGAGATCGGTCGCATTTCAAGCTCCGGCGTCGACAGTTGTAGCATGCTTCGGGACGGGATTGGGGAGGGGTCATGGCGCAGAGCTGTAGGTCGATGTTAAGAGCGACATCATGTAGTGACTCGTTGAGTATGACACCGGGCAGTCAAAAGGCTTACAATGACACTGAGGCGAATCCCTGCTGGCATTGGCGGCAAACTGTCGAGCGTCGATGTTGTGGGAGAATCAAAAGACTTGGTAATGCCCTGCCTAGGCAAGGTGAGTAATAACCGCGTCCGGCGCACCCTTCCCAAACCCCCACCAAACCACCTTCTTCACAAAGTCATCTAAAATCAACGCCCCTTACTCAGTATAATATGCCGAAGAGCTCCGTTCGAAAGTCACAAAGTCTTACAGCTACGAACGACAAGTATGTTAATGGTGTCGAACGTCGGCTTGCTCCCATGACGAACGATACACAAATCAGGAAGAGCCTGCGATAAGGCTCCGCCACTAGAAATGATTTCCGCTGTACCTTCATGGCCGTTTTAGGGGCTTTTATTGCACAGTGCGAGGTTTTGTTGTCAAAGTTTTTGATTATTGTCATTTTATTGGCATTGGAGGATACATTGTTTTAGTCATAGGTTAGACTGCGTAAGGTCAGGGTTCAGGACGAGTGATTCATTTGATCAAAGAAAGTTCCTTTCGACTCTGACCCTTTCGATAGGCCAGTCTCCTGAGATCGGGTGTAGAACGGGACAGAAGTCTGATCCCCAGGTTTGAGGATCTGCCGTCTTATATACCCCACCATGTGGCAAATCCTGAAGTTTGAAGGCACCTTTTGAGGGTGAATGCAACGGAGAAGTAAAAGAAGTCACGGGTGAGCCTTTAAGCTATCGGGCAAATCCTTTGGGCTAAGCTTTCAGTTTATTTCGGAAACTACACTTGGCTACTTACATTCTATACAAAAATACGTCCTGATTCCTTGGGAAAAGCCGCCAAGACATTCGACAGAAGTGTGGAGGAATGCAATGATCCTGCCACTCAGGCTCATTGTCGATTTTGCATCCGCCAAAACTTCCAAAAGCTGTGGATGTGATTTCCAACACCTGATATGCAAGATTCGTTTTAGCTTACGATCCGCAGCCTGTTGTTTATCCAAGGCTGAAATGCTATCAACAATAAGTTATTGTGATTCTCCAAGACCAATATTGCACTGAACAATATCCTTGTCCACGTTCACCCCGATACCATGCTTATGGTCCGTCGAAAAATTTTGGGGCTGGCACCCAGCACACGAACATGAGGGCAGAAACCACGGCTAGTGTGCAGCCATACGTGTCGTTCATATCCATTTGTGTATTTGTAGCTTGACCCATTCGATGGTCGGTCGTCTTTCTACTAGTAGCTATACTCGTCGGCTAATCTAGTAAGTTGGACTTACTGGCTGAGATCTTTAGCAAAAGGGCCCGAGGCCGCAAGACATGATTTTTGATGGCCCACGAGTAGTCTTTGCAACTTGAACAAGCTCCTTCGTGGAGTATATAAGCTCTACCCCTTCGACTCATGGCCCCATAACTTCCAAAGCAACCAATACAATGTCTTCTAAAGAAGATTTTGCTGCCCGTTGATCTGCCGCTTGCTTGCTGTTCCATTTGTATGCCTTGATATTTCCCACCTTTCTTGCATTCAACTAACACTCCCACCATTGTTATCGATTTCCTTTCACTGTCAACTCCTCTCCACCTCTCATCTCAATTGACAGCAATACAACCCATACCAACCCCACTAGGCTCTCCTCCAACCATGCACATATCAACAAGCTCACAGCCAGAAGCACAGCCCTTTCCCACATTCCATGCATTCTCATGCTTGTCTCCACAACTTGACACACAGGCCATGTAGTACCTTGAAGTTCGAGTTTGTCTTTGCAGTCTGGATCTCGATCAGGACCTGCGAACTTATACTGTTTGAGAGGCGGGGCGGGGCGCGACGGAGCGCACACGTGATACTTTGAAAAATGAGGGC
Source organism: Phialocephala subalpina (assembly GCA_900073065.1). Classification (NCBI taxonomy): domain Eukaryota; kingdom Fungi; phylum Ascomycota; class Leotiomycetes; order Helotiales; family Mollisiaceae; genus Phialocephala; species Phialocephala subalpina. Next base: position 730,163 of record FJOG01000017.1, read on the forward strand.
TGGGCGTGAGAAAGGAGGCGAACCGTGCGTTTCTGCGAAGGGGGCAACGTCTCCGGGTAGGGACTAAGTATAAAAGACACTTCCCACCATCCTTTCAAGCAGCAATCCCTTCTTCGCACCTATCTCTCATCAAATGGAGCTTCTAGCATTCCTAGACTTGGGAGACCTTTGGTACTTTTCCGTGTAGTAGCAGATCAAGAAATTCAAGCCTGTTGCAAATATGACTTCTCGCATGAGTTCCCTTCTTGCTCTGACTTCGACCTTCGCTCTGATATGTTTTGAGACGTATTTGATAACAATTAGAACTTGACAACAAAGCAAAAGTACTAAGTTATCAATGCGAAAAGCACCTATGTAACTTTCCTCCAATTCTAAATCGCCTCGAAGCCAGATTCTAGCGCTCTCAATCTCCTAGCCTGGTCTGGGCCTTCTCGAGCCTACTTTCTCTGAGCAAATGATATCATTGGCTAATATCACCTCCTTACTAGATGTCGTATCTCAGCCTAGATCAGCTTGAAACAAAGTCCAATCGAGGCTGGGAGATTGGGAACGCTTTCAAAATTAGAGTGAAGAGGCTCGAGTAGAACCTAAGAAGGGGAGGGTTCTCGAGATTGCAGAGGCAGGGACAGAATCCCCAGCTAATAGATATGAGTAAATATTTTCGTGACGAGAGAAAATGATCAGAAGTACGTTTTGCTATCTCCTGTGCCCCCAGCACAGCTCAAAGCCAGTACCGCGTTTTGTGGGAACATGTGAGAGGAAAATGGATGGGTATATGCGGCAATTGCAAGATGTGTAGTGCGGGTTGTGAGTGAAGACTAGAGCGCAGAGGCACTTGATTCTGCTATCAAAACTCGAATTAAATCAGACACAATTCAAGTACCTCCTGTTTTTATAGGAAGTCCGTGAATGGATTCGTCACGGTGACAGGCAAGCAACGCGTCATTGCAGCGAACTTTACATCTTCATAAGTCATCTCTGCTCGAGGTATATAATGATTCAGCAAAATAGTGTTTCTTCTTCTTCAGAAACAGAGAATCATCGAGCTCAAATACGGAGGGATGACGGCAAGCCTGCTTTTCAATTTCAACTCCTCGAGGCAACTTGAGTTCACCTTCTCGATTCGAGAGGGAGTGCATGAAGTCGAATGTTAAGCTGATCATAAGCGTTCGGTCCCAACTAGCTCACTGTAAGTTTCTCAACTACTGTCGACTGCTATCAACACTCCCTCAAATCTACTCCAATCCCAAACCCCCAAAGTCAAAGTCAGATACCACATTTCAGATCCTCGCACTGCACCATGATCAAATAACAAAGCATCAGAACCCACACTAGAAGTTCCCCTGAGCAGCAGCGCCAACTGACCCCTTTCGTCACCAGTTTGCAAAACTCTGTTTCGTTATAGAGAAGAAGCATTGCAGAGCTCAAGGGTCCTTTATACAGGAGCAGAACGAAGAGAGACCTGATCATGGATATAAAAGCACCAACATCTCGGTACTTGCTCTCTAAGAAGTAAACCAATGAAGAGTGCTGGTGGAGGATCGGAGACTTGTTGCTAGAATACATGATTGAATATCCTCTTTTAGTATAGATTTAGTGTCTTTGCATCGGGGTTCCCGCTCTAGCATTTTTCTGGACAAATCTTAATGTCCCTGAAAGTATAGGTCTTCTGTTGCCTGCTGGTAGTTGGAGAGGATAAAATGGTGTTTATACCCTTGCCAATCCAACCATCCAGCAAATCAGTTTTAGCGTTTCTCGACTTACCTATTTGAGACTACCTAAGCTTGCCTCGCGACTTCGTGAGTTCGGAGAGCAGACGCAAAAGAAACAGAGATGAAGAGTTCAAATTTGGAATTCAGCCCCACTGTGGCTGGAGCAGAGATAGAGTAGTATAAATGCAATTACGAGGCAACCACTCTAAGCAAGCTAATCAATCGTAAGGACATATTCACTCAACACCATGACCGATTGATCATCGGTAGTTGCGATCAAGGGGTCACCCAACTTCTTTGTTTAGGTTGATAGTTTGTTCCATGTCCGTGGTAGCCTGAGAAGATAACCATACCGCCTTCAATGGTCGCACTTGTAACTCTCGCCGCAAGACAGAGGATGACAGCAGATTTGTTCTTGACAACAAAGCCCTTTGATCTCGGGTCTTTTGCAAGCGTGGTTTTTACCTTTGAAATCCTTTCAAGCATCGCAAGTGAGCCGAGTGAGTTTTAGAAGCGTGGTGTATAGCATGCAATGTTGAGCTGTTGGTGTGCTAGCAGCACATCCCCTATTCCTCCATCTTGACTTGAGTATATTGAATTGGTCGACTTGGAGATCGCATATACTTGCTGTGGTTACCTGCTTTTATAGCCATAGTTGGTCAACTTTCAAAGACACTTGAAGAGGTTTATGTTTGGTGCGATTTCCCAAAGTAGTAACTAATACACCAAAAGCGGGGTAACATCTGGCGGATTCCGTTGCAAAATAAGAAGTAGTACTAAGCTTGAGATGTGGTAGAGTGTGAAAACCATGATGGTCTTAGTTTTGAAGACTGTCAGCAGGACTGGTGGGCAATATAACTCCTGTAATATTGAGTCCCGAAGGAAGCACCGAGCCAAAAGTTTGGTCGATCTGCTCATGGGTTTGTGTTTTCTGCTTTCAGGCTGGTCTGATCTGTCATAACACCAGGAGTAGTGAGAAAGCGACTTCGGAATGGAGAAGAGGTGGTTTGAGGAAAGATTGATAGCAAGAGGAACTTGGTAGCAAAGACCTAAGATTTCAGGGACATTGAGACGTGAGCTCGAGAAAGATGGGAGGGCAAATATTCATGTGCTAGAACACACAACGTAGGGCGAGAAGCTGAAGTTGTTGAGCCTTATATCCTAGCAGCAACGTCCGGTCTATCATACTCTTCTCGACCTTGGAATGTTTCTTGGTGATCATGTATCGAGATGTCGATGCTTTTATAACCCCGAAAAGCAAGGCAACGATTTCATAATACTATGATTTAAGACTTGAGACCCCTCTAGTGAACCTTTGGATACAAGTTCCAATTCTCACTTGGCAGGGTAAGATGGGGTGAGATGGGGTAAGATGGAGAGCTCAGAGGTAGAGAGGTATATATTACCTCAAAAAATTCTTCAAGATGCCCACGCGTGACCTCCTCCCAGCTTGGCAAGCTGAGACTTGTGTCAGACAAGGGGTGTACTCATCGAAGGAATCACTGTCGTCTTCTCGAGTTCAGGTCGTCCGTCAAATACGCAGAGCTGCAACTCATCTCAAGCCTCTTCAACCCTCCCTACAACCTTTCCCTGTCAAATCAAAGAAACAACATCGCTGTCAAGTTCAATCCCATTGTCAGCACTACCCCTAATCCTCTTTCTCAACCGTTGGTGACCCTTTCATCTGGAGATGATCAAGGAGGAAACTCGCCGAAGAATACTCCAGCAACTCGGCCGTACACCAAGCTTTTCCACAAGGGAGCTCCAACCTTGAGCCTGAGCTATATCTCAACCCCAGACGTTCTGAGAAGAAGAATGTTCATTTGCTGGATGTCACTCACTTCGACTCAAAAGTGTAGGATCTGTGATGACTTGCAGAACAGGCGAGCTTGAAGAGTCCATGCATCGGAGATCGGGCTCCGAATATGGAGATAGGGGACATGATATTGGATAGAGAACAATATCAAGGAGAGGAGGTGAGCACAAGTCTATCATTGTATTGGCAAGACCATATACTTGTCGAAATGAGCTTCTGTGTCACATGACTATGAGTTGACTTTCTCACAGGGAGAGGCACAATCGTCCCTAAAACGAAGATTGAAGTCAGTGTGGGACATGGAGGGAGCTGGAATGTCCGCACTGTTCCAAGCAGTCAATAGCTGGAAGAACCAAGATCTTGATCCGAGTTGCAGCCAAAAGCAACGTAGTCTGCCTCAAAAATTCGCTACAGCGCAAATGCTAAGAATAACAATAATGCAATATCTTAACAATACATAAGTCAAATTGATGGAATATAATGATAGATTTTAGGGAGCTTCAAATCGATACCGCCTCGCCGGACACTCCTCGGATGCCACGGAAGGCTCACCGAGTACCAACCATTACAACATTCCTGCGTGAGACGAGGCCGCGTCGTCGAAATCCTTCTGGAATATTCGTTGTCAGACATTCCTTTTGATGATCGTATTTGCAGGCGGCTACAGGATCAATAGGATTTACATGCAAGATGCACTCCAGAGCTGACAGAATCCTCAGCCTCGCCCCTCCTTGCATAACACTCGTCCCAGAACGGACACAAGGCTGGAACAGATGTCAATAATGACCGCATGACGATCGTCCACTTGGAACTGAATCATCAGTTCGAGCCAAGATGGATTCTTTGAATCCTTAGTCGAGAGTGCGACGATGTGGATTCAGTTGGAGCCTTGATGTGACTGAACACCGTGTCCTCTTGTTCGTGAATGCACCAGATGGAAGCCTCAAACAGGAGTCAAGATGGACTTGCTCCTCGAAACAATAGGCATGACAAAATCGAAAAATAGGCCCGCAATGCTTGACCTGTCAAGCTGAAAGGTTAGGCTGTCGTATCCTCGGCTCCATAGATTCAGCCTCATGGACTCCTCGTCGCAAACATTTCCATGTGAATGACATCAAATTTTAACTCAGCGCTTGTGTGCGGCCCAACTCCGCCCAATGATACGAGATGCTGTCGCGTCGCGTTTGAGATACGGTGCGGGGTGTATGATTCCATCGTGATGGAGGGGTCAGCAAGGCTCGGAGAATTGTTGGTTGATTCGTGAGGTATGAGATGGTGTCATGATTAATTCATTGCTGATATCGGGGGCGAGAGTGCAGGCTCGGTGATAACGGCGCTGACGCTTGGCAGAGGCGATCGAGGCCTGTCGCGATAGTGCAAGAATCGGGGCCCAAAAAGGGTTCGTCGCATCGAAAAGAAAAACCTCCTCATGGCAGAACATCGTGAGTTCGGACCGTGATGTGATGTGAGCAGATTCTTTTTTTGCTTTGCTTTGTTTTGTTTTGTCGAGTCAAGTCCCTTCTCCTGTGGCGTTTAGGCAGCGCTCGGTGGCTCAATTTGTCTTGTTCTTTTTCTTCTCGAGGCTGGGGTTCGGACACTGCATTTGAAACCCTGTTCCTTGTCTCATGCAGCCCCCTCGGCATTGGCCAAATTGTGGGAGCTAATGACAATAGACCCGCGAATGAGTCATAACAAGGATGGACACAGGATTATGCTGGAGATGCAATCTTATGCAATCTTATGCAGCCTGTGCATTAATCCTCCCTCAGCCTTCTCCGTATTATGCTCTCTTATGCCATATTTATCGAGGAGTCGCAGGTGGGATCGCAAGGCTCGAGATGTGTGTGATCGGAGGCTGGCGATGTGGACGAGGGAATTCGAGAAAGAAAGGACACCTGGTCGTTGGTTCTTTTCGAGAAGGGGTTTCGTCGCTTTTTTGTGGTCTGGGTCAAGGATTCCTTTGTCGGGGTGGCGAGTGCACAACCGCCACTTTGTTGTGGTGACTGCGATTCCAAGTCGAGCGCGTCTTCTGACTCTGCATCCTTTGAGTTGAGTTGAGTAGAGTTGAGGAGTTGATGAAGAAGGTGATGTCGACGCGTGAAAAGAATTGCGCCCGCAGCCCCTATCTCGCAAAGACGGGGCTCGTTAAGATCTTACCCTTATCTTCTCCTGAGTTTTAAGACCCAGGTTGAGACTCGTAAGGGGCTGATCGGTGTTGAGCGACGGCGGATGATTGGACGATTGGATGATGGGCCGCGCTTTGGCAAAGAGAAAGAAAGATCGACTAACGAGTTAGGGGTGCTAGTGGATGCTAGTGGATGCTAGTGTACATGCCTGAGGCTCGAAACGAGGCTGCCATTTTTTCTGAGTGCGTAGATAAAAGGCTCGGCTCTCCCACCTGCCTTTACGACCTCCTTCCGCCTGCGCCTGTGAAATCCTGGTACCGCTAGTTTTTCGCGACATCCCACCACAACATTACATCTCCACCTCTTCTCCATCCCAAAACACTCCTCTACCACCGCATCGCACGACAGCGCACATTCACAGTGCCCTGCTCAATACATTCATTGCATCGGGTGAATCGCGCCGCCAGTCCGGTTTGTTTCTTGGGGGTTTTTAGGGTTTTTTTCGTCCTCGCGATCCGCTCATCTTCGACGGTCGCATCGCATTAGAGTTGCGCATCAAGGACTACAATAGTTCTTCATCACATTACTGCTTAATACTGTCGGCGGCGATCCCTCGATCGACTCTGATTATCCTCGTCGAGCAGCGACTGTAGGGGAGACATTGATTTGTTCTTCTCCCGCAATACGGTACGGCATCACCTTTCCTCGACCTTTGCTCGGCAAACAAAGAGCATATAAACTCCTTCCCACTCCAAACTCCTCCACCTCTACACACTTTTTCTTCGATCTTCGAGTCGCCATCAAACGCCCTCGAACATCTCGCGCAAACCCATAAAAATCCACGATCTGACTCTACCCCTCCATAGACTGCTTCCGATCTTCGATCGACCTACCAAAGTACATCGACCTTCAATATGGATCAGATCCAAACACACCCATCCAACGCCGCCCAGGCAAAGACCTTCATCGCTCCCGGATCCCTTTCCTTTCCAGGTGGCGCTGGCGAGTTGACTCCTCCATCTGAGGCCGACAAGCAAAATGGAATGAGAAACGGGCAGATGAATGGTAGCCAGCAAGGTCCAAGCCAGAATGGTAACGGGGTGACTCCCGCGACCCCAGCTGCTACTCCTGGTGCGTCGACGACGGGTGTGTCAGGTATCGTTCCTACTTTGCAGTATGTATAACCCTTGAGCCTCGTCTTTCATACATGAGGCTTATCTTGCATGTAAAGAAACATCGTTGCCACGGTCAATCTCGATTGCCGCCTGGATCTCAAGACGATCGCCCTGCATGCAAGAAACGCAGAATACAACCCAAAGGTACTTGCTGACTCTAGGATTGCTACCCCTCTTCTGTATTGACTAACCTTCTCAGCGTTTTGCGGCTGTCATCATGCGTATTCGAGAACCTAAGACCACTGCACTGATCTTTGCCTCGGGCAAGATGGTTGTCACTGGCGCAAAGTCCGAAGATGATTCGAAGCTAGCATCACGAAAGTATGCGCGCATCATCCAGAAGCTCGGTTTCAATGCGAAGTTCACCGACTTCAAGATCCAGAACATCGTCGGCTCTTGCGACATCAAGTTCCCCATTCGTTTGGAGGGCCTTGCGTCACGCCATCACAACTTCAGCTCTTACGAGCCTGAGTTGTTCCCTGGTCTAATCTACCGAATGATCAAGCCCAAGATTGTCCTCTTGATCTTCGTCAGCGGCAAGATCGTCTTGACTGGTGCTAAGGTCCGAGAGGAAATCTATCAGGCCTTCGAAATGATCTACCCTGTGCTTCAAGGTACGTTGTTCCTCCTCACCTTCGACATTGACTCGTGCTAACTTTTATCAAGACTTCAAGAAAGTCTGATCTGGCTCTTCCATGATCTGCATCAGCGGTCGATCATTCTACCTCTCCGCGATGTACTACCACACTCCCACCCTCCCCAACTTGTACAACTATTGTCGATCACGATTCACGAATTTTCACAAAAGCTTCGCGCTTCTGGTGGCGGTCTCCCATACCCTCCTGACAACACATCTCGTCTTGAGGTAGTCACCAGTCGCTCACGCACATACTGCATTGCACCGGCGTACAGGAAAGAGTCGAGATACGGCTCTTGCATTTGGTCCTTTTAGCATGTTGTTGTCCCTTTTCCAAAGAACATAGATTGCACACCCACACCCATACGGCGATGGCATGTGCGCAGGTCGAGGATGCCGTCATAATTGCTTCTGACTTTTTCGGATCGCAGAGTTAATAGCTCGTTAGTCATACGTCCGTTGGTCTTCTGATGGACCTTTATTGCAAGGCGAGATATCAGAGGATCTGAATGGATTTGCACGGCAGCGCATGCAACACTGTTGATGTTCATGGTTGACCGATTACGTCGTGGAGGCAGTCCCGTTGTGGACCCTCGTTGCGTTTGCATGGCTTGCTGGCTCTCTAGTAGTGGATGGATTTGCTTTCTTCTGCGAATGATGACAGTGGCCTGCTCTGCACGGGCTGTCGTCGATTAGGTCTCCTACATAGACTAATTCAACACGATAGACGAATACCCTGTGTTCATTGATACATTGTGATGTGACTCGACAATTGTGAATGTCCCAGTCTCTATGATCTATATAATGTCCCATCCCCCTAAGACCACGTCCCCTTCAAAGCCTGCCTCCCTTTCCTATCTCCTCACTCAAAACCATACCCGGCTTCCCACCTCTTGATCCATCCTCCGTAACCACCGTCTCGACAGCACTCTCAGGCCAAGTCCACTTTCTCGTCTCCGCGAACTCGTCATAACCCTGTCCCTTGCTCTCAAGCACGTCCAAAATTCTCTCTCCTATTACCGGCAGGAATTTATATCCATGTCCGCTCCCTCCCGTCGCCAGAAACAGTCCATCAAACTCAGGGTGGTAGGTGATGAGGAATTCTCCTTTAGGAGTGTCGGTATACCAGCATATTTTTGATGCTGTGAATGGGCGCTCGCTCAATGCTGGAATCATCTCACGGAGAGCTTGTCGACATGCTCTCTGTCCCTCATCCGGCACTTGGAGAGTTGGATTGTCGCGCGTTGTCCTTGGTATACTGACTTCTATCTTCTCTCCACTTCCATCCGGGTGCTCAATCCTCGTCGGATTGCTGTATCCATACCCATGTCTCGCAACCTTCAACAGCGGTTTATTCGGATCGGAAGAGGGTGGAATGATAAACATCCCCGTACTCATATTCAACAGCACCGGATTTTTCGAAAGAGCAGCCTGCTCCTCTCTCGAAATCGGCAGATAGCATAATACCTGTCCGGTAGCAGTCGCTCTCCCTCTTAAATCCACCAGCTTTCCAGTCCAAGCTCCCGTCGCCAATATCACCAAGTCCGCATTCAGTGTTTTCCCATCTGCCAACTTCACACCAGAAACCCTTTTCTTGTCCGAGGAGGTAGGACCGTAGAGCAACGATGTTGCTTCGCCTTGAAGAAACCCGACGCGCCCAGTGCCCTCGACAACGCGGCGAAGGAAGCGCATACCAGCCTCAGCGTCTGCCCATCCGGATGAGTTGTTGATGTATCCCCAATCCCCACTTCTTCCTCCTGTTTTCATCCTCTGTTCTATTGCTTTCTTGTCTTTCAACTCCTCAACCCTCTGCTTCGAATCTCCCATTTGTATCATATTCTCGAAACTCCCTTTCACATACTCTTCTCCCTGCTCTCCCTTATTGCAAGTCAACGCCAGTCCACTTTCCGTATATCTTCCTTCTTCTCCTAGCCCGGCCAAAGGATGGGAGGAGGAAGAGGAAGAGCGCCAAATCTCCATAGCCTCAGCGCCCATCTTCGCGTACGCAGGATCGCTGTAATCAGAGCGTATGATTCGAGAGGTATCTATTGAGGAGCCATCAGGGGAGGGGAAGGGGGAGCGGTCGATCAAGGTGATTTTTGTGTGGGAGAAGGAGGGACGTTGGGTTAGGGCTCTGGGGACAGAAGGTTGGAGTCAGTGTGTGTTTCTTTGATATGTTTTGAAGAGTAGGATTGGATGAGATATGCGGGCGTCTGGGAGTGACTCTACGTTGCAAATTTTGGGGTACGATAAAGAAAACAGAGTTTTGAAAGGGAGGGAAGGCTCACAGTGCCGTGGAGAGGCCAAAGACTCCGGAGCCTAGGATTAGGATTGAGGAGGGAGTGGGTTCCATTGTGTTTATGGAAGATTTTGAAGCGTCCTGTTCGTGTGCGTGTAATAGAGAAAGGGGGGAGCAAGACTGCTTGTGGGATTGAGGATGAAGCTCGCAATGGGACGCTGATGGAGCTTCTGAGCATGAGGGCCTGGACAGGAAGGGAGAATATATACAAAAGGAAGCTCGAATAGTGAAGATGAAATAGAACGCAAAAGAAGAACGATCGTGACTCAATTGACAAGATACGAAGTCCACGCAGAAAATCAAACGATGTTGCTAAAGTGGGGTTTGGCGGGGTGATGAAAGGCGCACGAGAGCTCGAATTTGTCTTGGCGCTTGTCAAGACACGGAATTGCATCCGGTCACGAGTGTTGGAATCATGAGGTGAAGTTATCATTGCCCGAGGTGGTGGTGAATACGATGATGTATCTTGTTGGATAGAACTTGAAAGTCCGACGTGGTGTTGAAACTTGTGGAAAATTTGATGACAGCAAAATTCGGCTCAGCTAGATTTTGTTTCCCTGAATTCTGATCATCAGAAATGAGAACAAGCGAATTTAGATCATTGGAATCACAATCATCCAACCTTGCTTACCCCAAATCCAGAAGCTGCGAGCTCGACTCTCTCAAGCTGAGGAGACCAAAATCATCTCGTTTGTGCCCATGAAGACTGCGTAAAGTTAGGTCAGAGTTATTCAGATGCCGTCCGAATAGAGGAGAGCTCTCATGACAGGGACCTGGCTGTTGTAGATTGTCTACAAATGCCTGAATATTTGCGACGTGCAACAAAATCTTCGACTCGGTGCGCGATTGGCTACCTGCATCGAGGAGGCTCTTTTCGGAGATGTAGTCGAGGTGGAATTGTATCACATTTTGCGTTGTAAGGAATAACGCAGAGTAGCTGTTATATATTCTATGGTCGTATTGCAGTTTCCTGGAAATTAACTCTCAGACTGCATCAGCTGGAGGAAACATAGTCTCGCATTCTTGTTAGCCTGACTGAACTGAATTGAAAGAACCAGAAGAGGAAGGACGTGATACTGTAGTCCTTCTAGGCATTTCTCAAAAGACATAGCCACAGTCCCTTTACCGATCCCATTGTGCTTGTTGTTGTTTGAAAGTGATTCCCAGCTCTTGTTCGCTTAATCCAGACATTTCGACGCTCCTCTCGAGAGTGAATGTTGACCACAATAGGAGGGAGCACTGTTCCTATTGTCCCTCACTTATAACCATTTGCAACTTTCCAGTTCGAACATCATGAAGCTATGATTGTGTGTCTTGCTATTGTCTTGAACTCGCAGGGACATTTGCAACTGCAACCATGGCTATTTCTACTTTTGCCTCTTCTAGATTTCTAACTTCATGCTCCCTCCAAGTGCACACAACGCTTCATACAAAAATTCCCATACCAGCTGGTATATTATCCAAAACATGAAGCTACTCAATCAACCATCGAAATGGATAAGCAATTCCGAGCCTACCACCAGCTGCAGGAGCACGAAAAAGATCGACTAGAATACGCACAACGACTAATCAACGAGGCAAGAGTCAAGCGGGAGAAGCGGGAGAAGAGGAAGAAGGGTGCCACTCGACTCCGCTTGTATGGGCCGCTGAAGAGAGTGGGGAGGAAGAATGCCTGGAGGAGGAGCGGGGGAAGGAACGAGAGCGGGATGAGAAGGGGAGATTCGTGAAGTAGTGGTAAGTGAGGACCTTCTATCGAGAATCAGAAGTCTGGAAAGGTGCCAGCCAGTGATGGGACACTGAGAAACCTTCAATCCGTAGTCCCAAATTGTCTTGTGGAAACAGTAGCTGACCACTTACACCAGATGCCAGTCTGGCATGTTTGAGTATCCTGTAAGTCATAACATGAAAGCCTCTGAAACTTCAGGACATTCATCACACTTGTGATTGGCGTCAGATGCGGAGTATATGCTAACTGATTGTAGTGTATGAAGTTGTCTTTTGGAAGAGAGATGTCGAGAAAGGCTTTGGCGAGGCGGCATGCTGCCGAGCCTCAAGCGCGAACATCAATACCACACCTCGTCGCGACAAACACCTAACACCAGCGCAATCCTCCTCGCAGACGTTCAACCACTTGATACCCCATCAGCGATTCCTTTCGAAATGTAATAATGGCATCCGACAAGAAAATCGTCGAATTCCCAGACGTGGAGAACAAGCTCCAAGCACCAACGAAGAAATCACTCTTCGAGCGCCAGAAGGCAGAAGCAGAAGCCAAGCGCCTACGAGAAGAAGCTGAAACGAAAGCTGTGTACGAAGATTTCGTGAAAAGCTTTGATGATGAAGATGAAGCTCCTGCGACTTCAGGATTTGGAGGTAATGATGGACCAAGATATGGAGGCTTCAGTAGTGCGCCGCCAAAGCGACATTTTGGCAATGGACCTCCCAGCGGGCCTGCAGGTGGAAGAGGCTTTGGCACACCTGGTGATAGAGATAGGAGGGGTATCGGAAGTGGACCGGGGAGTTTAGGACCGCCACCGCAGAGCTTGAATAAGAAGAGGACTTTTGATGGATTCCAGCAGAGCTCGAGCAAAGACGACAGAGGTCGGTTGGCTTTCGATGATTACGAGCGTGAGGAGAGACCACCGAAGCGCGCATTTAATACCTCGGATGATGAAGACGAGAGAGCTGGCAGTGGTGGTAGGGAGGAGGACAAGGCTGTTGCGAAGCCGACTCTGAGACTTGCTTCTCTTCCACCAGGCACGTCGCCTGCTGTTATTAAGGCTCTGCTTCCTAGCAATTTGACGGTTGATGCGGTCAGGATATTACCACCTTCTGGACCAGGCGTATACATGGAGAGGAAGAGCATGTCAGCAATCGTCACTTTGGCAAAGGACACAGCTGCGAACGATATCGATGCTGCTGTCAATGGGCTACAGAACAAGTATCTAGGGTATGGCTACTATCTCAATCTTCATCGACATCTGTCTTCAGCAGCAATATCGAACTCCGCATCTGTTCCAGCTCTTGGTACTTCAATGGCTTCACAGCCCTTCGGAGCCAAGCAAGTCGACATAGCAGCTGCCGGCAGAGGTCATGCTCCACCACCACATCAGCGAGGTTTCGCGCCGCCAACATCATATGCCCCCTCAGGGCCTGGACAGTTACCCCGCGGCGGCCCATTACTACACGTCCCTGTCCAAGCACCGCGAGATATCAAAGAGCTCAAGCTCATCCACAAGGTCATCGAATCTCTCCTCACACATGGTCCTGAATTCGAAGCCCTCCTCATGAGCAGGCCAGACGTCCAGCGAGAAGAGAAATGGGCCTGGCTCTGGGATCCTCGCAGCACAGGCGGAGTCTGGTACCGATGGCGTCTATGGGAAGTACTTACCGGCTCATCCACCCAACGAGGAAAAGGCAAATACCTCCCTCTATTCGAAGGTTCCTCAGCTTGGAAATCTCCAGATCAGCCCCTAACATACGAATACACCACCCGCCTTGACGAATTCGTCTCAGACTCCGAATACAACTCCTCAGACGAAGACGATTCCGGAGACGAAGGCGCCCGTCGACAGAACCAAGCCGGAGGACCACCCGATCCAAGCACCTTAGCAGACGACGGAAAAGCCTACTTGAATCCCCTCGAGAAAGCAAAACTTACCCACCTACTCGCACGCCTACCTACCAGCTCCGGGACACTACGGAAAGGCGACGTAGCTCGCGTAACTGCATTCGCAATCTCCCATGCAGGAAGAGGAGCAGACGAAGTCGTCTCAATGATAATATCCAACATCTCCAAACCATTCGCCTACACATCCGCCAACCCCTCTCGCACAAAAACCCAAGACACCAGCGTCGACGACCCGGCAGCCGAAGACGAAGAGTCAGATACTAGTGCCGCGAGTCTAATCGGCGTATACCTCATCTCCGACATTCTTTCTTCTTCATCAACTAGTGGAGTCCGGCATGCCTGGCGCTACCGCCAACTCTTCGAATCCGCCTTGAAGTTAAAACACGTATTTGAAAATCTAGGCCGTATGGAACGAAAGATGAACTGGGGTCGTCTCCGAGCTGAGAAATGGAAAAGGAGCGTAGGGAACATTTTGAGTCTATGGGAAGGATGGTGTGTATTCCCACAAGAAAGCCAAGAGTCGTTCGTTACACTATTCAACAATCCACCTCTCACTGCTAGAGAGGAGCTTGACGCGAAGAGGAAAGAAGAAGAAGAACGAGAAAAGGAAGTGAGTAAGAGTCGATGGAAAGCTGTTGAGACGCAACAAGAAGAATCTACACCAACTGAAGAAGAAGACGTTGATGGAGAGCCGATGGAGGATGTTGATGGTGAACCAATGATTGAGGACGATGAGGATGTTGATGGGGAGCCCATGGCAGAGGATGAAGACATGGATGGGGAACCTATGAGAGAGGATTCTCCTCCGTATTCAACTACGTCGCCTATGGTAGAGTCACCACCGCCTGAAGAGAAGACACAACCTGTGAAAGTGGACAATACACCTGTTGGTGGTCCGAGGAGGAGGCCTAGGGCTGTGGACATGTTTGCAGATTCTGATGATGAGACTTAAACTCTGAGAAAATCAGGAGTACAAAAACATTTACCGTCATCATTCGTGTTCGTGCTTCATGACATGCCAATTGGTAGGATGTAATCCTGACAACCTCGATCTTGGTTATGCTTTTTTATGGCAAGTGCCTACAATTATCAAATATTCGCCACAGAAGATCGGAAGCCTTCCGAATCATAAAGTGACATGGTCAAGGCAGTGTAGTTAGGAGAAGAATAATTTACATTTCTGGTAGTAACAGACTTGCTATTCTATACCCCAACCGCCGCCCTCTCTTGCAACAACTATTATTCGGTCTTCTTCTCTCCTCCCAAATCTCAACCAATCCAATCAACACTTGGATTCCGCGGGTCTGTAGCACAATCATCGCAATCGTGTGGCTGGCAAGCTCCTGCTTCGAACAAGCAAAGATCCTTCAGAGTTTCTCTTCGTCTCGTACCTGTGAGCTGTCCATAGATGCCAACAGTATCTACTGCTGGCTGTGGCGGGCTTCTGTCTCGGAGCAGGCTGACACGGTCGAAGAAACCAGTTCCCCATTTCCGCACTGGGGCTGGCGATGGTGGTCGTGAAATTTTGCCAGCTTCAATTTCACTTGGGCTCGATGGCTTTCGTGAAGGGCAAACCGACGGGGGTCGCCATTTGCTTGACGGTACTTCTCGCTCTCCTTTGTGTACATTGTCAATGGTTCGGACACGTTGGACTCGAGCGGGTGTCACCGAGCTGCGTCTTCGTTCATGGCAGTGGCTGCCAATGGAAGAACCCATCTCACCCAGATCGGCAGCACGCGATTTTGCCGTGGGATGGTTCTTGATAACACTCTTCTTGCGCATGTTAAGCGCGTCCGAGGTGTCAGACCGTGATAGCTCGACAACCGGGCTACTCTTGACGACACTTTTCTTGCGCATATCCCATCCAGGCTTGAACTCTATACTCCCAGATGGCGATGCTGTCTGTGGAGGTGACGCTTCAGCAGGTCGTGGGAAGTGTGTCTGAGATGCCTTCGGCGTGACAGTATTGGATGATAAAGGTCCGAAGTTAGCATCGAGACCTATGTCATAGAGAGAACGAGAGTTGTTAAGGGTCGGGGTCGTGATCATTTCTGGAAGAGGGGAGAACCATTCCTCAGTATGCTTTCTTGGTGGAAGGGGAGGAAAAGACACGACATCCTCCAAAGTCAGACCTCTAGCCCTAGTTTTGTGCAAGTTGCCGTCTGACACAGCAGTTCTTGGTGAAGGTCGAATCTTTTGTTTGGACCGCCCCTTCGGAATGGGAGCTGCTTGTGCTTTTATCGTATTTTGTGACGTTTGAGCCAGCGAACAGGCGCTTGCAGCGCCGCCATTATCATACGATTCCGAGTCAGACGAAGTAACAACGAGGACAATTTCGTTTTGCGGACATCCCATAGACCACTTGTTGATGGAGGCATTGGCATTCTTCGGGTCGAAGGCATCACTCCTGTCTCTTGTGCTTGAAAGTGCCTGTTTGGGCTTGCCTTGTTGCAGTTGAAACCAATCTCCAGGCGTACCTGACCCATGGCTGCAATCGCAATCTGCTGAGCGTTTCGGGTCATCGTCGTCTGTTGTGGAACATATGCTTCCGGTGCCTTGTGGCGAGGCTCCACTTTGCCAGATGACCTCGTGTACACTTTGCGGCGAATGTGGGGAAGAGATGTGGGAACCATTGCCATGACCTGAGCTGACCTGAAGGTACTCTCCCACACGGCCATGCTGGGCGGATCTGGTTTGGGCTTCTGTGACAGTAAGGGCCTGGTCAGGGAAGCTTTGTGGAAGAACAACACCCCTGCTTGTAATGGTAGGAGACATAGTACCTCCCGACGACGAGTTGGTGCCTCTATTATATGATCTCTTCTCGTATTTTCGCTCATATTTTCGCTTCAGATTCTCCTCGATCAATTCAGTGATAGAATCGATGTCTTGGCTAGTAATCAAATATGTTGAATCTCGTCGTTGCTGAAGAAAATCCTGCAGTCTTGCCAAAGGTGTACTTCCACCGGACGGGTCGCTCGACTTCATGACAGTACTTGGAGCTTGAGTAGACCTAGACCTAGAGCTCACTGTACTGGCTCGCCTCAAGGTAATCGATGCCGGAGTATGTGGAGGTTTTAGTTGTACGGAGGGAATTTTTCGAAGAGTCAATCTGTCCCGAACGATGCGGACTATGTCGTTGTCCATTGCTCCACGAGTGAAAGTTGAACTCCTGAATCGTGGACCAAGTGGTTGAGTTGGAGTGAAGGCATCTGACTTCGGACTCGCCAGTCCAGGAGAAGCCACAAGTCGTAGCGCTGATGTCAGTTCTGATATTATTTGATGAGCACCAACCTCTACCGAGCTCCATCTTCTAGGAACAGTAATTGGCATGACATTGGCTCTAAGGACGGAGGAGAAGGGACTGTACGTATCGTTGTTACGAAGCTTGGATTTTGTATGATGTCCGTCATGCCCTTCACACATATCTTTCTGGCCTCGCGGAGCTGTTGGTACGACTTGACACCCAGGAAGCCACCAATATGATCGATTCTGATGCTCGTCAATTTTGACTTTCCGATGACTGCACTTGTGTCGCTTTCCATGATGTCTCTTCACCTTCTTCCGGGTGTTCTTTTCGTCGGGCATTGTACTCGCTCTTCGGAGCTTTTTGATCATCGTCAAGCTATCAGTACTTCCACGACGAGGTTTGTATGGAGGAGTATCGCTGTCGGGCTGAAAGAGAGGCGGCGACAAGAACTCGCTACTACTTCCGCTACAGGTACTGCGTCCAATATCTGATGAGTAATACGATCCGCCGAAAGGACTGAGGCATGATGCATTGGAAACGTTGTCCGAGGGCGAGGTGGTTCGGGTTAATCGAGACGGTGAGCGAAATCGTGAGGATGGAAAGTAGCCACCATCATGTTTGGGCGGCGCTTCAGTCGGAGGAGTCTTGATAAGAGAAACTGGAGAAGTGGGCGGCAGACCGAGTGGCGAAGTGCTCGGGGTTCCAGGCATTGCATTTCGACTCAATCTGAATGGACGTGGAGAGAAGTATGCAGTCTCTGGGACTGTTTGATCAGCGGGTGAGGGAGCAGGTGTCGCTGAGGTCGATGGGGGCTGACTGATTTGAAGGAGGGGAGGAGTTTGTAAGGACATTTTAGGGACAATTAGGAGCTGAGAGATGAATAGAGAGGTAACAATACTCCCAAGTCAAGGCCCGGCGACAAGCCTCACTGTTGAGGAATTGTTGTAGTTTGACGAGACTTGAATTTGAGAAGGCAGTTACTTAGTTGAGGTATGGCGGCATGCGGCAGGTATGAGAGGAAGGTGCGAGATGGACCAGAATCAACCTACATTAGGAAAGAGCTTCATGCGACGACTGCGCAACATTCAAATTCGGGGAACCATTCCGTACTTCTACTTCATGGGTGTTCGTTCTCTCGCTTCAATTCCTCATCTCATTTAGCTATGTCAAATATATGGAAGAAGAGGTACGTGTGCCGCAAAACGTTACGCATAAATCATATCCCAAGTCCACCCATCCCATAATCTTAGATCAAGAGATACATACGCGGTGTAACTTACAATGTTCGGTCAATCATCAAAAACTTGTCACAAAACATGCAGCAGATACTGCAAGTATCGAGAGTTTGCGTTCTCATTTAGGATTCTCGTTGGGACCTTCTACGGAAGTCCATTTCGAGACATACCGTGAAGCTAACGACAGCCATCACGCGAACCCCAGATTCCGGGACATGATGACCGGAACATCAAGCTTTGTTGCACATCGACTGCCGTCGGTATTACCCAGAAAGGCAGATGCCAGACTCTCGCAAGAGGTGCGTCAACTGTGGGGTGAAGATGTGTGAAAGTGTACGTGAATTTCCTCAGAAAGCTTGTCGAGCTTGTCAACTGGGACGGGAGCCAGTACGTCAACCCCGGCAAGCTGACACTACGATAACTTTATCAGCTGCATCGCAGGTGCTTTCTCTTTCAGCGCTTTCTTGAATATCGCAAAGTATAGAAAATCGGCAAATAGCATCGCTCCTTCTACGGAGACAAAATATGCCTTCCGAAACTTCGACTCCGAATTCTTCGTCTGCCAAATCGGCAGGCGTTGACCCTATCGCGACACCGACCTACCCAACAGGAGGTCTCTTTTCAGCGCTCACCACGGTCACCATCCGCGCACCGTTATCAACTTTGCTGGACCTCAGTCTCGAGACTACAAGCTGGCCAGAATGGAACTCATTCGTCCCGAAAGCTGTTATCATATCCCAACCTGCACCTACCTCCCACTCTGCCACAAAGCTCGAAGTTGGGACGAAAGTTACATTCCACAATCGAATGAAAAGAGACGGCCCTCTTTCCTCCCAATATAGCGACCATCAGGTAGTCTCTATCGAAGAGTTCGAGAGGGACGGAGGAAAAGGCTGGAGCATTGTCTGGAAGACGATCGGTATCCCTGGAGGAAAATGGATGCTCAGTGCTGAGAGAGTTCAAGAGTTGAGCGAAAGGAAGGCAGAGGATGGAAGCACTGTCGTAGAGTACAGGACTTGGGGGACATTCGGCGGTCCGATGGCTTATCTGCTGAGCTGGATGGGGGTGAAGAACGACATTGTCAATGGGTTCGAAGGCTGGGCAGAGGGATTGAAAGTTCATGCTGAGGCAGGACATCGTGGGTGATGGCAGACTGTGCCAAAGATTAGTGGAGATGTCGACATACATGCATTGCAGAGGCACGAACTGCAAGATGAAGCAAAAGGGCTTGCTGCTCCTGAGACCCCTGTATACAAATCACGTGGAAGCCTCTTTATCTCGATTGTGGCTGGATAGTGGCACCGGCGCCTCTTTTCAACTCTTTCCTCACTTCAACATCGCAAACTCTTTCCTGATCCACCAACTTGGTGTTGCACTTCTTGTCCAAAAAGTTGCTCGCGTCTCTTACGTTTGAAGGTTTGTAGCTGCTTACCAGGATTGGGGGCATTCTCACCAATCCAAACCCCTTTCCGAACCCCCCAAGATTCCAGGATTCTAACTTCTCTTGGCTGCTGGTGCGGCCAACGTTATCCTTATCACACGCTATTCCTGCCTGTGCTCCTTCCCAGCTTCAGTTCGCAAGGCTCGAACGAGGACGCTGACCACTGGTTGTTGCTCCTTTACAAACCGAGTTTACTGCGAGATACACAAACACATAGTGCTCACGCTTTCAATGTACGTCCACAGTTGGTACAACTGTGTCATGGACGACGTTCCCAGATAGGATCAATCAGCTCATACTTCATTGCTTGTTCCTGCTTCTAGCTTTGCGCCACGGTCAAACATCTGCTCTAGAACACCTGAAGAAGGATGTCTGGAGAGCTCCAGAGCTGTTTCTAACCTTCAAGTGTACAGGGACGCCCCTCTGTGGCGGGGGCACCCGCGTTCCAGAGTACGAGCCAAGAGTGAGCATATCTACGGCCAATGGCTGGAGCAAGGGTTGCGGAGCCTCCCACAATGTGCCATAGAGTTATGGGACTTATGGGTATAACTTATCACTTGGCAAGGACGGCCTATGCTACATGCAGTGAATTTGACCCGGGGGCAAGGTGTTGGATCTCTTATCATACCATTCCCACGGAACGGCCGACCATGCTTATCGTCTTACATGCGCTGGGATTCTCATATATATTTGCACGACATCCCAGAAATGGGGGAGATCTTGCCTTAGCACCACTCTTCAATTGAATTGCCCATCATGAAGGCTGACGAACAAGTCGATGTTGCGGAGGCGAAGACATCGCCTCCTATGTTTATTGAAAAGGATGGCATGCGAAATCCATCCTCTGATGCTGAGCTTGGCCATGGAGATGTCGAGAAGGTTGAGACGACCAAGCGTGGTCTCAAAGCTCGTCATGCACAGATGATTGCATTGGGAGGGACCATCGGTGAGTGACTTCAATATCCCAATCGACTACATCAATTCTAACGTCTTCTTAGGAACCGGGCTCTTCGTTGGAAGTGGTGGGACTCTGGCCAAAGGAGGACCTCTCTTCATCCTGCTTGCCTACATAATCATGAGTGTTCTGGTCTTGTTCGTCGTAACTGCTATCACCGAAGTCGCCGCCTATCTCCCAGTCAGTGGTGGGACAATGAGTTATTATGGACATCGTAATGTCTCCAACAGTCTTGGGTTTGCTATGGGATGGCTATACTTCTACTCTCTCGGTATATTAGTGCCATACGAAATCACTGCAGCTGGTCTAGTTATTGACTACTGGGACTCGCCTGTCAATATCGCGGTCTGGATCACGATCTTTATCGTCGTTATTGTCGGCTTGAACATCCTGCCCGTTCAATACTACGGAGAGACCGAGTTCTGGTTTGCGTCCTTAAAGGTGTTCATGATGATTGGACTCCTCATCTTGTCGTTTATCCTGTTTTGGGGCGGTGGACGTACGTTATTCGACCTTCTCTATTCTGCCCTGGGACATTGACTAATTTGGCATTGTAGCAAACCAGCATGGCATTCTCGGCTTCCACTACTGGAAAGACCCAGGCGCGACGAACGAGTGGCTTCGACCAGGTGCTACCGGTCGCTTTATCGCTTTCATCGAAGTCATCATCCTCTCTGCTTTCCCTTTCACCTTCGCACCCGAACTCTTGGTCGTCACTGGAGGTGAGATGAAGTCACCAAGACGCAACCTACCAAAGGCTGCAAAACGATACTTCATGCGATTGGTCTTCTTCTATATCGGCTCCGTCCTTGCTATCGGTATCATCTGCCCCTTCAACGATGCCCGTTTGACAGATGGTGGTGTCGGTGCCAAGTCATCTGCCTTCGTTGTTGGAATTGCTGATGCTGGAATTCACGGTCTTGGTTCCGTAATTAACGCCATTATCATCACTTCGGCCTGGTCTTCGGGAAACTCCTTCCTTTACATGTCCTCGCGTTCCCTCTACTCTCTTGCCGTCGCCGGCAACGCTCCTCAAATCTTCACCAAGTGCACCAAGAACGGAGTTCCCTACATGGCCGTCATCGCCGCAGCACTCTTCTCTCCATTGGCGTACCTCAACTGTGCGAGCAGTGGCTCCGTTGTGTTCGGATGGTTCGTCAACCTCACCAACACCTCTGGCTTTATCTCGTGGATCTGCTGTTGTATTGTGTACATCAGATTCCGCAAGGCCTACTTGGTTCAAACACTCCCGAAAGATCAGATTCCATACCATTCCTTCCTTCAACCAATCGGAGCTTGGATTGCTATGGTTGCGTTCATCATCCTTACTTTGATCAACGGCTTCGACGTCTTCGTCCCTGGACGATTCAATGCTAGCAGTTTCTTGACTGCTTATGTGGGAATCCCCATCTTTTTGGGTATCTATTTTGGACACAAGGTTTTAAATTGGAGGGAGCCATGGGCTTACAAGAGTGAGGACGTTGATTTGCATACCGGAATCGATATCATAATCGCCAATGAATCGCCGGAGGTGCATGCTAAGACGTGGAAGAAGAAGCTTCAGGGATGGTTCACGTAGAAATGGGAAATTGAGATCATATATGTATCTATTGCAAACTTCAGATGGATTTAAGCTCTGTTTTGCTGTTAGCCAAGCTCTTCGTACGACTCCCGATGTGCGAACTGAGTAAGTGCAGCCTTGATTGTCCTAGCATAGGAGGGATTTTGAGATTCTGATGGATATCCCCGGCTTTCTGGGACTTTGGCGAACACCTCGAGACGGATCAAAGTTCACGCATGCCGAAGGAAACACCTTGCCGAAAGCACCTCCTCATTTCATTTCACCTCAACCTCTCGCAGAAACAATTCCCCGCCTCCCCGTTCATCTGATGATTGAACGATGTACCCGGCATTAGTTCATATTCCCAGGATGTCCTCGCTCCAAACGATCCGCAACTCCGACTCGACCCCGCCATCGTCAGGTTCAAAGTTCGTCCGTGTACGTCAAAATCTGCAATTTGCAAATCTCTCCACAAAGACGAGCTCAAATCTTCTCTGTGATTGGCGCCTCTCGTCCGTACACGGATAATGAGTTTCCCCGCATAGCATCATCATGAGCTTCATTCTCTACTACTCCTCATCTTGGACCGGAGGCCGTCCTTCCGAGCTGTTTTTTGCCCCACCTGTGCCTGAGTTGAAGGTGATATTGTTCAATCTGGAGGTTTGTTCGGAATAAGGTACCGGGTCGAAGCAAGGCTTCTTTTATAGTTTGATTTTTTCAGATGATATATAATGATGGGCCTGTCTTTTGCTGTTGTTTCGTGTTCTCTGTTTCGGTGTCTTGAGTTCATTCTTTTTTAACAAGTGCTGCAGATCTCCAAATACCCGGGACTTGTCAGTTAAGGTTTTATCAGTCAGTAGTCATGCGGTCGACTCTTGTTTCGTTGCTGGCTACGGCCCTCTCCTTTCAATCCTTGGTTCAAGCTGCGGCTCTTGGTCACAAGTCTCCCTGCAAGGCAACCTCGAATTGGCCAGGGTGGGCAGGCATCAAACATGCGTTCATCTTGTATGTCACTCTCTCCCAATGTTCCAACATCAACTGACTGTCCACAAGCGGCGACTCATACACAACCACTGGATTCAACACAAGCTTAACTCAACCAACTCCAACAAATCCATTAGGAAACCCCACCTACCCAGGCTACACAGCAGCCAATGGTCCAAACTGGGTAGACTTCCTAACCGTAAAATACAACGCCTCCACTCTCCTAACCTACAACCTCGCCTACGGAGGAGCAACCATTGACTCTGCTCTCGTTGCTCCGTACCTCCCAACCGTCTCCTCAGTTGCCAACCAAGTCGAAAACCTCTGGTTCCCCGCCTACGCCTCCAAGCCCTCCACCGCCCCCTGGACCTCCCAAGACACCCTCTTCGCGATCTTCGACGGGATCAACGACGTTGGAAATTCATGGTACCAAGGCCTACCTACAACCACTACTCTCAACGGAGCCATCTTTGCCGTTTACCATGGACTGGTTGATGAACTGTATTACGCTGGAGCTCGCAACTTCGCTTTCCTGAATGTACCGCCAGTTGATAGGTCACCTCTTGCTCTCGCGAACTCAGCTGCTGATCAAGCTACGGAGAAAGCTGATATCGCAGCCTGGAATGCAGCTGTCATTGATATGGCGAAGAGTTTGAAGGCGGAGAAACCGGACGTTAATGTTTTTACTGTGGATTCGAATAAGTACTTCACCCAAGTACTGGATAATCCGAAAGTCTATCCTCAGACGGCGGATATTAAGAATACGACTGCTTATTGTATTGCGTATCAGAAGTGAGTTTGTTCCTTTTTAGGGTTTGGTAGGGAAGAGGAGAGGCTAATGCGAAGCAGTGGTACCCCGCAACCGAACAGCTTTAATGCTTCTTGTGGGGTTCCTGTTAATCAGTATTTCTGGTTGAATAGTCTTCATCCTACGTATCCTATGCAGGATGTTTTGGCGGAAGCGGTTGCTGATCAGTTGGGTCTTGGACCTAATGTTTGCTAGTTGACAGAAAGCGGAAAGAGCTGTATATAAAGCTACCATTGCACATAACAAAAGCAGCAAATGAAGACAACGAATTAATGAGCTGAAGAACACAAGCTAGAGAAAAACATGAGAAAGTTTGAGAGGATGTACCAACGTGACCCAGCCTACCCCTGACAGCGTCGGCTAGCGCTACGCTGTCGAAATCAGATTGAGACTTGGGACTTCAACGCGAACGCTCCTCCCTTCTTACAAACTCCTCTGAAGTTTATCCATCGCATCTTCCTCTTTTCCCACCGTCAACATGTCTCAAGGGATACACATACTCAATCTGTCCAAGCATGGAACTGCCTTCCCACGACTCAAGTTCCCCACCATCCCCTAAACCGCATCTGGGCAAGAATCCCGAACATAGCTGTCCGGGTTCCTTATCAGCACCCTTATCCAACCAACAGTCCACAATTATCGAGCTTGACCACCAGCACCGGTCTCGCAGGCGCGGTATCATGGAGCTATCGCTGCAATGGAGGGGTCGTTGGCTTGTCTATTGAACGCACATTGAATCTTTGCATCTGGTTGAAAATAGGAATTATCCCACTTGTCGGTCTCGAAGCCCGATTTGATACACTGGATCCCGAGGCGGGGATATATTATCGCCTGATCTACGATTGCTTGACGATTTAGAGGCAAAGTTGTCAAGGTACTAATACTGAGGTTCGCCGTTTATTTTGAGGAACAACAGACATCAATTGCCCAAGTTGAAGTTTGAAGTACACAACAATTCACAATGGCTCTCGATAGACTCAAGTCTGTTGCTCAGCATGTTACTGGCACTTCCCCTCCTCCTCACCCATTCGATCCTCTTTCCAACCAGGAGATTGAGTCTGCAGTCTCCGTCATTCGAGCAGCGAAGGGAAAGTTGTTTTACAATGCTGTTACATTGAGGGAACCGCCGAAGAAGGAGATGTTGAAGTGGTTGGAGAGTCCTTCTACTTTGCCTAGACCGACGAGAATTGCGGATATTGTTGCGATTGCGCCGGGTGGGAAGGTGTTTGATGGGTTGGTGGACTTGAACGCGGGCAAGATTGTTAAGTGGGAGCAAATGGAGGGTGTGCAGCCTCTGGTGAGTTGAAACTTTGTTGAGTTGGGTGGACCAATTATTAATTGGGAGCAGATTACCATGGAAGACCTGCAAATTGTGGAACATGTTGTTCGAAAAGATCCCAAGGTTATTGAGCAGTGTGTGATCAGTGGTATTCCAGCAGACGAGATGCACAAGGTTTACTGTGACCGTAAGTTTCTCCAGGCCTTTCAATCGGCACATTCTAACAATCATAGCCTGGACAATTGGTTATGATCACAGATTTGGCAGCGATGTTCGATTGCAACAAGCCCTCATGTACTACCGACCACATATCGATGACAGCCAATACTCCTTCCCACTCGATTTCTGCCCTATCTTCGACGCCGACAAGCAAGAGATCATTCACATCGATATCCCAGAAGTCCGCAGACCAGTCAGTAAGGCGAAGCCCAACAACTATCATGCAGCCAGCATTGAGGCAGAGGGAGGATACAGAACGGACATCAAACCAATCAACATCACACAACCGGAGGGTGTCTCGTTCAAGGTCGAGGGACGGGTTATCGAGTGGCAGAACTGGAGTGTGCATGTTGGATTCAACTACAAGGAGGGTATCGTGCTCAACAACATCACATACAACGACCACGGCAATATTCGACCAATCTTCTACAGACTTTCTTTGGCGGAAATGGTGGTGCCATACGGAAACCCAGAGCATCCTCACCAGAGGAAGCATGCTTTTGATCTCGGCGAGTACGGTGGAGGATACATGACCAACAGTCTTTCTTTGGGCTGTGACTGCAAAGGCGCGATTCATTATATGGATGCCGCATTCGTCAACCGAGCAGGAGAAAGCACAACCATCAAGAACGCCATCTGCATCCACGAGGAGGATTCCGGTATCTTGTTCAAGCACACCGATTTCCGTGATGACTCAGTGGTCGTCACTCGAGGCCGAAAGCTCATCGTCTCACATATCTTCACAGCTGCCAACTACGAATACTGCGTGTACTGGATCTTCCACCAAGATGGTACCGTTCAGCTGGAGATCAAGCTCACCGGTATCCTAAACACCTACGCCATGCTCCCAGGCGAGGACACCAAAGGCTGGGGAACAGAAGTCTACCCAGGAGTCAACGCACACAACCATCAACATCTCTTCTGTCTTCGAATCGACCCCAACATCGATGGTCCAGACAACACAGTCTTCCAAGTCGACGCTGCACAAGGTGCTGGTTATGTTGGCAGCAAGGAGAACCCATACGGTAACGCTTTCTACGCCAAACGAACCAAGTATTCCAAGGTCTCGGAAGCGATCAGTGATTATGATGGTGTCACTTCGAGGACATGGGATATGTGCAACACCAACAAACTGAACCCTCACTCCCACAAGCCAGTCAGCTACAAACTCGTCAGCAGAGAAGTACCAAGACTTCTTCCCAAGGAAGGCTCTCTGGTGTGGAAACGAGCAGGGTTCGCTCGCCACGCTGTGCATGTCACAAAGTGTAAGTCCTTCCTCACCTTTCCCCTTTTCCAAACTCAGAGCTGACAATTTGTCAGACGATGACGACCAAATCCTCCCCGCCGGCCGCCACGTTCCCCAAACCTCCGGCGAGCCCTCCCGCGGCATCCCAGAATGGATCGCCAACGGAGACGCTTCCATCGACAACACCGACATCGTTCTCTGGCACACCTTCGGTATCACTCACTTCCCCGCCCCTGAAGATTTCCCCGTCATGCCTGCTGAGCCCATGACTCTCCTCCTCAGACCGAGAAACTTCTTCCTGCGGAACCCAGCGTTGGATGTCCCGCCTTCCTACTGCAGTACGCCAAGCCAGATTCTGGAGGGCAAGCAGGCATTGGATTTGAAGGATAAGGCAAGTAAGCTAGTTGTTGTGGGTGGGAGTGGGGACGCGAGTGCGCAGGGTGCATCATGCTGTCAAAAGTAATTGTTGAGTGTGGAATGGAACATGAATATATGGGTGGAGTTGGGATATGATTTATGAGCCACATTTGCCAGTACATACCTCTTCTTATATATTTTTGAGATAGCCGAATGGGAGGACAGTTTTAATATGTATTTGCCAAGCCTTGGAGGTCTGTGTTCATAACATTTATAACACATTTCGTCTTGTCGAATTTTGAAGCGAGAATGAGAGCAGTCACTCAGCACAAGTGTGGACAAGTCTCTCCACACTTCACCCGAATCGTGATCTTTCTAGTTCATGACCTTGTATTGTTGCACGATATCTCTCCCTCCTGCACGAGGACCTCCAAAGCCAGTTGCCATACAAGATTTACAACCTTTGGCAATGAAAAAGTCCTAGGTTCTCTGGGAATTTAGCCTAACCCTATTCTGAATTCTGATGTCTTTCTCTGTTTTCCGCTTGTGAGGGTTTCGCCATGGACTTTTCAGTCGGCTTCTGTCCTGTTTTGGTATTGTATGGTACATTTAAGGGAACTCTTAGATCCGATCGCATGCACATGTGCAATGGGACCAAAGGTCATTGTCATAATAATATACTTCTCAGCCCCTTCAAGGTAACAGGGCAATCGATACTATTATCTCTGCCAAGGCGTTCTTCCGTCGAAGATAACCATACCGTACTCACTTTCGCAAATGAAGTAAAAGCATACTCCCCACGTTCAGAAGTCTGCCCGGATGCCTGACCAATCTCTAGACTACAGCTACAACTTTGAGCAGCCAAACAGTCCCAGACTATATGGTTCTTTTAACCATAAGGATTATCGGATGTTCTCTACTGCATGTGTGGGTTATTCCATTAAGCTTTTCCGTTGAAAGATTGCTGTTCTGTTTGAATTTACGGAACTCTGAGAGACTTGTGAACTAGGGCTTCCTCCAATTTTCTCTTGACCTGCCTACAAGTTGCCAGAGGAATGTAAGAATTGTGTCCGTCCTTGGCTGATGAATCACCTCAGATCTGCCGCCTGTTTGTTTTTGATTCGACATCAACTTCAATTCCTTGTCCCTTTGACGTGCGTTGACTTGCTAGAGCAACATTCGGTTCGGCTACTGGGACTACCTTGTCTCGAAAGGATGGAACTATCATCGAAGACTTGAACATTAGAATGATGAATACACGGTCGGCGACTCCGGGGTCTGGCACCGATAGCACAAGCAATTGTCTGGGAGATTGCTGAGTAGGAAGTGTTATGGAATCCTTGAACCCGTAGGGCCGCCGTTAGGAACCTTGGCGAACGCTAGTGCGACCTCATCTTCACTTCGAGAAATATATTAACGGAATGATCACATTGACAATCGCTCTAACGATAATTCATCACCAGCAGCAGAATCTCTCATCAATGCAAGCAGTTCATGATCCCAAAAAGCGCTAGTTTTGATTCGTTGCAGTGTTGACGGGCCCGCTTATAGGCTGGCTTGATAAGGGGAAAGCGAGCCGCGTTGAAGGTCATTTTTGAGTTGTTCTGCATTCACGATTGTTCAAATCACTTCGAGTAATCCTAGATTTGAAGTAAGAGCCTCTGAGTTATACTCGAGTTCGAAGTCAAACATTTTCAAGTGAATTTCGTCGTCTCGTTGGCATCACAATAGTAAAGGGGCCTAAGCGAGCACCTCAACTAAAATTTGGCTTCACAATAGTAAGTGCTATTGAGCAGTCATTGTCAAAATGAAGCCTGCGAGCACAACTGTAAGAATTGTAAGAATTTCTTTAGCTTCATGGCGCTTCTGCGACGTCGACCATAAAATCTCGACGTCTCCTTCGAAACTTCCTTCTTTTCTCCATTGGTTCAAAGTTGTCAACTCTTCATCGCTGTCAAGCTCTACATCGTCATCAACTTACCAATTCTCACTACATCAATTCCTCCTAGCTTACCAATTTCTTCTCACCACATCATGTCTGCCGTCGAAAGTCCCTCCGCGTTCTTTCCACCCCCTGCCACCACTAGGTGTGCGTGCTTCGTCCGAGACCCGAGCTGGACTCGAACCTTCCCGGGGCTCCCTTGTGACCCCATGGAATGGTCTCCCTCCCTGTGCTTCTGGGGTGTGTGCGAGGACTGTATGGATGTCCGCGAGGACTATCCAGGCTTTGGTAGAAGAATGTAAGGCAAAACCTCTCTCAGGAACTAGGAACCTGACTAATAGCGGCATAGGGCATTCCGAGTTGCGTTCTCGCTGGCAGAGATGAAAGAGAGGGAGAATTCTGCTGCCTCCGTTGCGGTCCTCCCCACCTCCTCCAACATCACCACCCCACCTGCCCAACCTCATGTCGCCCAGCCAACTCAGGCTCCGACTGCTCAACCAACCCCCGTCGCTGCTCCACCACCTCCCATCACTCAACCAACACCATCTCCGGCTCCAGCCCCAGCTCCAATTGCGACTACACTACAAGCACCAACTCCTCCTCAAGCTCCTGTCGCACCACCCGTCGCCGCCGCTGCTCCTCCAACCACCCGGCCAGCCCCAGCAACTCCAGCTGATGCGGGCCTGGATGCTATCACGGACTTGATGAGTAAGGTTAAGTGCGATGACGAGAAGGATGGAGCAAGCTCCAGCACCTCGAGCTCCAGCTCAAGCACCACCACAGCCACCACCGAGAAGCCCAAGGATGTTGTCAAGAAGGTCCTCATCATCGTCAAAG
>FJOG01000017.1:759966-807015 GCA_900073065.1 Phialocephala subalpina
AAAGTTCAGGCTCCTCCCAACACCCCCCTCAAGAAGCTGTTGGAGGTCTACTGCACCACCGTCAAGAAGGATATCAATGCTGTCAAGTTTATGCTTGGCAACACTCGTGTCTTGCCAACACACACCGCGGAGGAATTGGAGATGGAGTATGGAGAGACGATTGAGGTGTTCTGGAACACGGTGCAGAGCTAATTTGTTTTGGTGTCTCTTCTTTCTCTCTTTCTTGTTTTTACGTCTGTTGCGGGCCGTCGTACTCGCGTAGGACCTTCTGTCCGGAGGACTTGCTGGTGAGATGAACGTGTTGGTTGTTTATGCTTGAGCTTCGGAACTCTAAGGCGCCGGCTTGGGATCGGGGCCCATTTCTTTCCTTCCTGTAATTAATGACAGGGCTTTGCAACCCGGACAAAGATGCAGCTTGGGATCGGGCCCACCAATTACAAAAATTTAATTTTCTGCTCCGAACGTTTCAACTAATGATGAGCTTGCGAAATACATGAGCCCGCTCCGTTCTCTATGGGTTGATTAGCGGTCTGATGCATTGGGACAGAAGGATGATGTCCCACCTTGGAGGTTGAGATCAGATGGGATATCCACTCCTCAAACGTCCGTCCCACTTGAGCCAAAGGTGTCATCTTGCGTGGGGACTTCGGGCAAGCACTGAGGATAGTAGAGGTCTCTAGACCTTCGCTGAGGCAGTAAAGAACGTTTAAGAGTCCAGAACATTGCAAATGTTAAAGAGTAGCTTGATTCATCCCAATGCTGAACTCCAAACTCCAAAGGTCTTCCCTTCCAAATCATATTGCTTTCCCATATGTACCGAATTCCAAAATCTGTACGCCTCTCCTCTCCTCTCTCCTCTCTCCCAAAGTCCATATCGAGCACCATGTCTAAGCTAAGCCCCCAATCTCAAAGCAACAACTTCAATTCAACGCAGTCCAAGCTCCCAACACCCCACTAGCAACAAGCAAAGCACCCCTCCCAAGATTAAGCATTCCCCACCAATCGACCAAAGCATGTGCACTCTCATTCCCCAATCCTACCTCTACCACCTCATCGCTAACCTTCAACGTCTTAGTCTCCTCGACCTTCTTCAACAATTTACTATTCGTCCCCGATATAAAGATCAACGTATACGGCACAATCCCAATACTCAACAACCCCGCGATTGCGTACGACGTTGTTTTTGAAAGGAGAGTGTTGGAGAAGGCAGGTAAAGGTGAGAGGTGCGATTTGTAGGATAGGTAGAAGTAGGATATTGCAGAGAGGAGGGCAAGTTGTGGACCGGCTTTTCGACCGACTTGGAACATAGTATTCCATTGTTTGAGCATGAGGGGGGTGGGGGAGTCGAGGAGGCGCGGGATGAGGAAGGTTGAGAGGGTTATGGTTTGACCTGCGAGGATGAGGGAGGAGGATAAGCCGAGTGTTTGGGCGAGGCGGATTGGAAGGGGGGAGATGTCTGCCATGTTGAGGGTTGGATGTTGAAGTTGATGTTCGATGTTCGGCGCAAGTCGATCTCGTTGGAACTTGATAGAATTCAAGGTGGCTTGTAGATCCGATGGAGTTCGCAGAGTCGATTGAATTGCCCGTTCAGATGTGGACGAAGGATGTAGTGTAATGTTCCGATCTGAAGAGAGAGAATGGCGAGGTCGTGGTCTGATATATGTTTTGATGTCAAGAAGCTTCAAGCTCCGAAAGAGAGATCCTCCAATGAAATCGCAGCCCGCGCAAAGCTCGGAAAGTCCGAAGCCCGTCACGATCCCGCAATCGCGACACGTGGGGCCGGACCCGGAGATCTGTCTTGGCCGGACTAGGCTTCTTACGGCAATATATTATTGTTGAAGGTGATACAGATTCAGGCACGGAGACTTGCTGAAGTCCGCAGAGAGTTGCTCATGAGGCACTTGGGAAGGGAATGTAACTTTCGACGAATGTACTCGGCTCTCTGGTACTTTAAGATATCACATTTTGGGATGAGTGGTGATGTGGGGAAAGCTTTGTATTGTGCAAAGAGAAGTATTGCTACGAAGCTCTAATTCTGGAGAAGGTTCTGGACTGTGCAGAGAGAATATCAACTCGAAGCTCTATGACTTGCTACCCTTGCCATTACCAAGCCTCGTATTGTGCAAAGTGACGCCCATATCCTTCCGACGCTAAGTTTTCACCCTAACTTTCTTAGCCTTTCCAGTGCCAGAATTCGTACCACCAGAAGAAGAACGTTGCTTCGGGACGCGGATGCCAGGTTGCTGTTGGGAGGAAGGTTGCGGTCGAGGTACGGAAATATAAGGAGGTTGCTCGTCGATTGTAGGCGGTCGATTTCGAGGCTTCGGAGACGACTTTTTGACATTTTCCTTTCCCTTTTCCTTGCCATTGAAGTTGACATTGTCATTGGCCTCGGGTTCCTCGGGCTTTGACTTGCCAACGTGCTCCCCATCATCCAAGGAGTAGAAAATTTGCATATTCTCGCTCAGAGCCCGCCAGAACACTGCTGAAGAGGCCGTACCGTGTAAGGATATCGCTCAGGCTCTCCAAAGCAGTAAGCGAAGTGGAAAATAAGGCAGGAGATAATGGCCTCGACCGGGTGGGACTTTTGAATATCGCGAAAGGGCGAGGAAGTACTGAAGAGTCGATTGTATGGCTAAGTCGATATCCTCGGATAGTAGGTAAACGGCGGCGAAACCAACGAGATGGAGCGCAATGACAAGATTGAAGAGTGAAGAGAGAACCAATTGTACCAAAGCATAGAAGGTGGCTCGAACCCATTGTACAAGTCGACGAGGGACATCCATGACAGCAACTAGAACCTCCGTGAACCAGATGAGGAAGAGTACCATAAGCAGTGTAGAAAAAGCCGTAAGGAAACCGGGATCACCCCATAGCCAGAGAAGGAAGACTGCCACGAGAAACCACATGCACGCCGAAAGCAACCATAACGCCAGATCCATTTTGCGCCGTCAAATCATGTACAAGTCGTCGAGAGGGGAAGGAGCGGCCTATGCCTTGGTGGTGAAGTCTATTTCGTTCTCGTTCGGGTTGATGCCACCGTCGGCGGCCTTCTCGCAGGTGCACGCGTCTACAATGTCCCATTAGTATGTGGTACATTCAGATCATGGAGGGGGTCATGGAAGGGTTATATGGGTCTTACCAGCAGGTCTTGCGCCACAGGAACAGAGGGAACCAGCGGGGGTCGAGTTTTCGGTAGTAGCGCGATCGCAAGTGCATTCGCCAGCTGGTCGGGCACCTACTACGCGTTAGTATCGTGTGAAAGAACTCGAGATCGAGGGACAATGAACGTACGGCAGGAGCAGCGGGGTCCCTTAACAGAGTTCTCGGATTCAGCTTTTCCACAGGTGCAGTGAAGAGCAGATTTCTCGCCGCAAGAGCATTTGGCTTGGGTTGCGCTATGAGTTGTGAGTTAGCTCCGCTAATCCTCGCAACCCTCGCCATGAAGCTATTCGGGGAAGTTCAATCATACCAGACGCAGCCCTCCCCGCTCTTTCCACAACAGGTGCTTGGAGTAACCATCTTGATTGATTTGATGTTCTTGTTTGTGTGAGGGGAAGTTATTTGTGTTGATGAAAGATCGAGGCTGTCGGTGGTTGTCAATTGTGTGTCGAAGTGTTGGTTGTATTTGCTTGAAAGTGGTTGACGAGAGGTCTTTATGTAGGCAGGCTATTCACAGCCTTGACAGCCTTGCCTCATAGTGGGACGAGAGATTGTAAATAACGGGACGATTATTGGTACGGGGGAACGTCGGATGCGCCAGTGAAAAAGCTTGGCTTTTTCGCCTCTTTTTCCGCCTTGAGGATTTCTGCCAAGTGACACACTCGAACGACCACTCGATCACCTTCAATTTGGCATGACAAACAGAGAGACTCTCAATGGCCAAATGTTGAACTTTGTTCGCTACTTTTCTTCCTTACTTTTCCGGACACTAGGAGATCTTTGTAGTTTGTGAGATGCTGACACAGAACGCCACATGTGATTGTCCTGACGCTGGAGGTACTTGAGGACTTGGACTTGGACTTCGAGAAGTATCTGATGGAAGTCCTGAGGTGCTTGATACCGCAATTGTGTTCTCAGGTCAGGTCAGGTCCTAATCAGTGTTCCCGGCGTGAAGGTGCTTCGATGTGTCGCTTTGTTGGCATGTGAGCTCGTCTCTGCGGGGTCGCCGATAACCTTGGATCACGATTTCTCAGCGAGCATCTGTCCCCCCTCTGACCTTCAGAGCACATCCTCAAGAGAGCGTATGCAGGTCTTGAACAGGATCCTCATTATCACATCCCAAGACGTTTGGTGAAGCGACCTTGAAAGGCAGGCTCCAGGAGCGTGCCTTCTACTCTCAAGAGTTCGGTCAAACAGCAGCCTTCCTAGAGCGAGTATGCTTGTTGCTCACAAAGCTCGAAGGTAGCTACCGAGCTACCCTCCTCAAACTTTTAGTTCTTTCCGTATTGCTTCATTTGGGTCGCTTATTTTCATGATGGCTCACAGTTGCACTTCTCCTCTAAGAGTCGCAACCTCCACCAACCAACGCTTTCTTAGTAGCATCACACATAGTCGAATTGCTGGGATTTTCTTACTTTTGCATTGAACGTTGTTCGCCAGGCCCGATGTTGATTGTCATACGTGAGAAATGATGGACGCCCTCGCCAGTCGTTTCTTTAAGCCAATCATATTGCACACCACCGAGCCACTGTGCAAGGTACAGCAAGTGCCACGACAAACTCACCTGAAACCTGGTTGAAGAATCCGACATAGGGTTAGCAGGTATGTTTGGAAAGACACTGGTGCGATATACTTCTTCCATGCGACAGACTTTCCCTAAAAGCTTGACGCGGGCACGAATGATATTCAATATCACATGAGCTTTTAACATGATTACTTCTCACCATTTACTCCACCGTAAGACACGAGACTTTGGGCGACAGATATAAAGTCAAGTGGTCTGCCTCGCTTCTAACTTCTACTGTTACTTTCATATACATCGAACGGCGTAACATTCAGACAACATGTCTTCCCTTCAAAGCTTCCAGAGCTCTACAAGCTTGCTTCTTACAGTCGCCCTTCTATTTCTAGCTTATGTATGTATGCATCAGTCCTTCAACAGAACCTTAAAACTCATTGCTATATAGCTAGCCACTCTAGTAATATATCGAATCTATTTCCATCCTCTGGCAAAGTACTCAGGGCCTTTTGTTGCCAAAATTACCGACTTTCATTCTGTATATCATGCTTGGAAAGGCCACAGACACCTGGACTTCCAAAAATGCCACGAAGTATATGGTTAGCACAAGTCTCATACTCTGTATTCGACATTGCTAACCGTCTAGGACCTGTTTTCCGCTATGGCCCTAACAGGCTATCCTTCAACACATCCACTGCTCTCCACACCATCTACACCCCCAAAGCCAACATTAGAAAGTCAGACTTCTACAAAATCCTAATCTCACCCGCTGGCCCCAGCATTCTCGCCGCTATCCCAAACGATATGCACGCCAGAAAGAAAAGAGTACTTTCGCAAGCATTCTCCGAGAAAGCTCTTAGGTCTATTGAGGAGTACATGTTGCTTCACACCAGGGAGTTTTGTGAAAAGCTTTCATCGAGTCCTGAGCCTGTTAACATGTCTCATTGGAGTACGTATTTGACTGGAGATGTGCTGGGAGAGGTTTGCTTTGGACAGTCGTTTTCTATGCTTAAGGAGAAGACGAATCGGAAATTGATAGGTCTCATCACCAGGTCTGCAAGATTCGGTCTTATTGTGAGTACAATTAGCTCTACTCCACTCTCGTTGTAACAAGAATCTGCTGGACATTTGAAAGACTTCGATCGGTACATACGCTAACCAATACCACCTCCAGTGCGGATCCACAATCCCCCTCCAACACACCCCCATCCCAAGGATATTCTTCTCCAAAATGCTCGCTGGCCGCCTCAAATTCCGCGAATGGGCCCTCGCCCGCGCAGGCGAACGCACGAAACTCAAAGACTCAGGACGAAAAGATTTCTACCACTACATGATGGAAGCCAAGAACCCTTCCACAGACGAGAAACTCGACCACAAAGAACTCTGGTCGGAAGCCAGTAACCTAATCGTTGCTGGTGTTGATACGACCGCTACCACTCTCGCAGCAACCTTCTTCTATCTTACGAGGAATCGTTATGCGTTGGAGAAGGCAAAGAAGGAGGTGAGGGAAGCTTTTGAGGGTTGTGGGGTAGAAGACATCAAGACGGGAGAGAAGTTGAAGGGGTGTAAGTATCTAAGAGCTTGTTTGGATGAGAGTCTGCGTATGACTCCCCCCGTCCCTGGCATGTTACCTCGCACCGTCCTTCCTGGCGGTATCGAAATCGATAACTATCAAATTCCGGCCGGGGTTGAGGTAGGTGTCGCAGCCTATGCTATACATCATAATGAAAGGTATTATGAGGATTCATTTACGTATCGGCCGGAGAGGTGGTTGGAGGATGAGAAGGGGATGGGGGAGGCGTTTGCGCCGTTTAGTCATGGGCCGAGGGCATGTATTGGGAAGAATATGGCTTATATGGAAATGATGAATACGATGGCGAGGGTGTTGTGGTTATTTGATATGAGGGGTGTGGGAGAGTTGGGGGAGAGTGGGGAGAGGAAGGGGGAGTTTGAGGTGAGGGATTGTTTCATTTGTGATAAGGATGGGCCGATGGTTGAGTTTAGTAAGGCTTGAGCAGTAGCTTTGAGATCTGGGGTTCGGAGGGAGGGTATGGGTTAGTATAATTCTCAAGATTAGAATCGATATGTCTGCTTTGAAGCTTGTTCCTCGAGTATAATTTGAGACATATTCAACTGGTGACATCCTTCTCTTGCTATATGCACTTCACAATCATAGGGTCTTCCTCCATTAGATCTAAAATGCGATTGACTTCAAGCACTTCCAATGTCGGACAGCTAGGTAGACAAGTTGTAGTGTGGAATTTTGTTCTTCCAGAACTATCTTCATTCTCCTCCATCTAACTCTATGGAGAGGCCGGAGTATCTCCGCTACCAGATTTATGTACCCGTAGCCTGACATCATTTGAGCGCTTCCTCGAGCGCCCGCACATCTATGATACACATCATGCCTCTATATGCACAATCTCATCCCATCCCTCAAGGCCCTTTTTATATCCACCCCAACTCCTCACTTATGCACCAAACTTCGACAACTGATATGGGTATCTAGGCTCCTCATCCTTCCTAATCCAAATCTGCTTCTTCTTCTTCGTCACAACATGTTCACACCAAACCTGTTTCGCCTTCTCCTTCATAAACGTCCTGATATATCTCGGGTCCCAAAGCTCACTCGCCACTCCCAAATCCTTACAGCATCGCATCAATGCATTCGATTTGCAGCCCTCGGTTGCGGTGGGTATGCCTTCAGGGGAGAAATAGTCTTGTTCGCCTCGCGCGACGGATACTAATCTGCAGACACAAACTCATCAGCATTCATCCAAACTTCACAATCCACGCTCAAAATCTCCGCAATTGAGGACAGGGACAAACATACCTTCCATGAGCAACCAGCGCATACTCCCTCGTAATACTCTTCCCCGTAACAATCGTCTCCCCCCTCGGCGCCAATCCCCACCCCCCTGGCCCAAACGCACGATTCAAAATCCTCCTATACTTAATCTCAGGCAAATAAATAATCCCATCTGGCTTAACCTCTACATCATCAAACGGTATAGCCGCCATTAATATCTCTGAAGCTTTTTCGGAGAATGGCTGAGCGGATAATCCGTGGAAGGAACGGGTCCAGTCGACTTGTTTTTCGTTTTCGTTGAGGATTAGGGGTTCGTCGGCGAGGCCTTGGGTCATGTCTTTTATTGGGGATTGGTCGTCGAGGGAATCTGCGGGCTTGGATTTGGAGGTAGAAGGGGTGGGTTTGGGAGGAGTTGATGTGGAGATTGCTGGAGGCGGTGGTTTGGAGGCGGAGGCATCTTTGCGGACGTATGTTGATGCTGTTGCGGGTTTGCGAGGAGAGGTGGAAATTGCTCGCAGACCTCTAGATGATCGTGATAGTCGTAAGAAGTTGCCAGCTGAAGCTTCTGCGAATGCAGAGCGTGCGGCGCGGGGGAGTAATGTGGCCATAGTTGGTTGGTGAAGAGGAGAGGCTGGACGCGAAGCTCGCGAAGAGATGGCATCACGAAGTCACGCTTCATGAGATCCATTTTTGGGAGGACAACATCAGGATATCAATTACGTGATTTCACATCGTGATGATGAAATGAGAGCTATTGACTTTAGAGAGGAGAATGCTTGTCCTATATTTACAAAGGCGATATTCTTACAACCCGCCGAAGTCATGTCGGTCGCCGAGACTTTTGAAGCTTCGACATCAAGCTTAAGCATCCTTCGTGTCTGTCCTTTCATCATTTTGATGCATCTTCCAACACTTCCTGAATGTCTCAAGCTATAAAATAATTCATTTGTCAGTCACATTCCCCTTATTTTGAGAAGATATTCGAAACACGTGAGAGCGATTGAATCGAAGATCCAATCGCTAAATCAGGAAAGCGTGCATCTTCTCACCTCGTCTTTGCACAGCCTCCAGTCCTTCTTCTCAAAATAGCAGTCCGTCATCTTTGCGTTCTCCACTAGGTATTATATGAGTCCTGGGTTGAGAACATGAGAGGAGATTGAGATTGACCTACCTGAGCATCCGGTACTGAAGATCCGCTTGTCCCTGTGGGGAGAAAAGTCTCAGCTGCTGAATTGCCTTGGAAGAAGAGGAGACCTACCAATCATCCGGTTCATCGTTGTCTTCAACGGCAGAAGCTACCTTCGAATCGCTCTCAGATTTCGACATTGGAATTTGTTTGGAAGTGAAGAAAGTCGGACGACTCTGAGATTTGGTGACTTCGGTTCGGTTGAGCTAGGACACCCGGGTCTGGCATGATGGCGAGCAGGAAGATGAACGTTTTGGTATACTCAGGTATCTACTTTCAAATACCTGTCAAGTTCAATTGTTAATTCTGGAACAGGAAATGGAAGCACAATAGAGTCAGTCAGACATTGTTTGTACACACTCAGACGACTGCTCTCACCAAATTACGCCGTCATCCCCGTGACTGACACAGTCATTCTCAAAGAGCCATGGACGGCTTCATGTGCCCTTCTCGTTTTCCCTGGAGGTGCTGACATGGGATATTGTCGGTCCCTGAACGGAGAGGGAAATAAGAAAATTGAGCAGTATGTCCGTCGTGGTGGTGCTTATCTCGGCTTTTGTGCTGGTGGTTATTACGGGACCTCGAGATGCGAATTTGAGGTTGGAAATAGGGCTTTGGAGGTTATTGGACCTCGTGAGCTGGCCTTCTATCCTGGGACCTGCAGAGGCGGC
The DNA here is from genome assembly GCA_900073065.1 of Phialocephala subalpina. NCBI lineage: Eukaryota > Fungi > Ascomycota > Leotiomycetes > Helotiales > Mollisiaceae > Phialocephala > Phialocephala subalpina. The sequence goes on from FJOG01000017.1 coordinate 769,314, forward strand.
GCTTTCAAGGGTTTCGTCTATCATAGCGAAGCAGGAGCAAGAGCGGTTGAGGTTAAGGTTGAGAAGGAGGCATTCAAGGCTGGCGTGGTACCTCAGACTTTCCGGTCGTATTACAATGGTGGAGGGGTCTTTGTTGATGCGGCGACGTATAAGGACAAAGGCGTTGAGACCTTGGCGACTTATGCAGAAACGTTGGACGTTGAGAGTGGCGACGGCGGAGCAGCAGTCGTTTACTGTAAAGTTGGCGAGGGAGGAGCGATCTTGACAGGACCTCACCCTGAGTAAGTCCAAAAATTCTCTGTGGAGCGAAAGCTGATGTCAGACCAGGTTTGCTGCAGTCAACCTCGATCCAAATGCGGATGGACCAGAGTACCCGAACAGGGTAAAAGCTTTGGCCGAGGACGATGAATCAAGAGTCAACTTTGTGAAGGCATGTCTAGCCAAGTTAGGCTTGATCATAAGCCAAGAGACATCTTCGGTACCGTCCCTTTCTCGACTTCATCTTTCAGCTTCTAGTCATTTTCTGGTTCCAGAATTACTAGCTTCGTGGGAAGACATCATCACAATTGACGATGGAGAAGAGTACATCAAAGGAGAGAACGACACATTCCATCTTGAGAAGCAAGACTCGAGGTGGTCGCTCAACAATCTTGTCAAAGAACTTCCTTTACCTAGTGTTATCAAAGGCAGAGAAGAAGAGACCGCTGATCAAGTGGATGGTGGTTCGGATGATAGAATAGTCGATTATAACGCTATCACGAAACGTCTGATACCGCACGAGGCGGAGTGGCCTGGGACGAAAGAGACGCCGTACTTCAATCATCATGCATATTACGCCAATCTTCAAAAGTACCAGGAGGAGAGCCGAGGTGAGGCAGAGGAGTATGGCCAATACCTAATGTATGGTGAGGTGGTGACGAGCACGAACACCCTGCTTGAGAAGTGAGACCCTCCTATCTACCCCTTGACGCCTTTGCTAAGACACAGACAGGAACACCAAGCTTTTATCGAATTTACCAACAGGTTTTACCTGTACAGCGACGACCCAAGTTGCTGGTAGAGGCCGAGGATCAAATGTCTGGGTATCCCCAGCGGGCTGCTTGATATTCTCAGTGTGCATGAAGCATTCAATGGCGCTCAGCAATACTGCTCCAGTGGTCTTCATCCAGTATCTCGCTGCGATCGCGATAGTGGAGGGCATTCAATCATATGACAGAGGTTACCAGAACACACCCGTTAAGCTGAAGTGGCCGAACGATATCTGTTAGTAGTCCCAGTTCCAGCTACACTATCCATCAACTGACTTCTTGCCAGATGCACAAGACCCGACGAAACCCCAGAAGAAAGAATATGTCAAAATCGGCGGCATCCTTGTAAACTCCTCCTACTCAAACGGCAACTACGACCTCGTCGTAGGCATCGGCCTAAACACCACCAACGCCGCTCCCACAACCTCTCTCAACGCCCTTCTACCCTCCAACCTCCCTCCCTTCACTCTCGAAAAACTCCTAGCACGAATCCTCACCAAGTTTGAAACCATCTACAAATCCTTCTGCAGAACAGGATTTGATCGTAAATTGGAGGAAACGTATTATAGGTACTGGTTGCATACGGGTCAGATTGTGACTTTAGAGCAGGAAGGTGGGAGGAGAGCGAGGATCAGGGGTATTACGAAGGATTGGGGGTTGCTGAGGGCGGAGGAGTTGGGGTGGGAGGATAGGGAGACGGGGAGGGTGTGGGAGTTGCAGAGTGATAGCAACAGTTTTGATTTCTTCAAGGGGCTGTTGAGGAGGAAAGTCTAAAAAAAGTGAAGGGTTGGGCTGGGAGTATGACTGATTGAAGGGCGAGAGACTGTATGTCTTGGTCATCGGTGTCAGGATTTGTAAAAATTACTCCAGATTGTGTACAAAGCAGTTTTCACAGGAAATACACACAAGAGAAAGCTTTATTTTATCTCTCCTCTATCACCTTCCGAAAACATCAACTCTTCGCTGCGCCTCAGTTCTTTCGGCTCCAAGCAATGCGGCTAAACTCATGCAACACCTCGCGGAACGAGACAGCGAATCGTTTTCTCCTCCTCGAACATACGAGTATTGCGTGCAGATACGAGGCTCACCTTACCCTATCTCATCGTCATTCTTTAACATCCAAATTCCAACCTTCTTTCCACGTCTTGCTTGTTCTTCCTGTTTCACAAAATGTGATCATGGCAAGAGGATCACGCTTCTTCTGGACCATCACAGGAATTGTTGTTCGAGCTCTGGCGAGTTTGATGTCGATTGCTACGTTGATTGTTTTTGTTATTTTGACCATCGAATGGACTAAGAAAGGGAATAATGGAAAGGGCTTCCCTCTAGCTATCTGCTCTGTAACTAACCCCCTTCTCCTACTCCTTTGGCCCTTACCGTTCCCTCCAATTTCTTCCCTTCCCCACAAACAACTTCCTCCCACTAATACAGATTTCTATTCACAGGTAACAATATCTCTCCTCCTCGACTCCATCGCCCTAGCCATTCTCGTTTCCTCAAAGCCTTCAACCTCAAGAACAAAAACGCCGGCGTATGTCTATGATAGAGATAAGACGTACTGGAATACATCTCCGGAAAAGAGGGTGGCTCCTTATGCGGTTGTATGGGAGGTGATGGTTGTGGGACTTGGTGTTGTGGCTTTGGTGCTGGGTTGGAGGACGAATTCGGGTGACACGGGGAGGTGGTTGTTGGTTGTTGTTTTGTATGTTTCCCTTTCCTGGTAGGATGGGATTTGAATGAGGGGAAATGAAAATAGGAAAGAATGAAACTGACTGGGGACCCCAGGTGCATACGACCAATTTTCATTGTCTGGAACTTTATGAGCTGTTGTAGGGACGTGAGGGAACCTCCGAGAAGGGATTTCACAGAGAGGAATGAGAGGTGGACTGGTATTGATAGCATTGTTCATCAATGATAAGAATCAAAACATCCACAATTCCTTCGCATTGGAGTTTCCCTTTACATTCTGACTTGACAAAGAGTCCAATACGCGAACGTAAGGATGTCATATTCTTTGCGATATTCAAGATCACCAGATGTGTGGCGGAAAAGACCAAAGCCGGCTGACGACGAGACTCACAGCGGAACCTTCTGCCGCCCCATCCTTGGGAACGAGCACCGGAAAAGAAAAAATCATCGGCGGAAAAGCATTATATTTGCGACTTGCAACAAGTTCACAAGAGGGATGGGAAAGATCAGGATTCGAGTTGGGGACGGAGAAATTGATACCCGCTCATCTTGATGTTGATGCGCAACATCAAATACAACTTCGATGTCCATTCAATATGCGGATCATTACATTTTGATAATAATCATTATCCTTTGAGTCCCTATGTGCCTTCTCATCATCCACTGCAAAGTTGCGTGCTCCGACAGATAGATATACCACAATTGCAGACCCTTCAAAGGGAGAGATTGAGGAAAGTGGGATTCAAATCTCAGAATGGAACACGGCATGTTAGAAAGAGAGGAGAAAAGGGCAAAAAGGCGAAGAACAATCTCTTAAATCTACTTCTGATTATTATTCCCCGAAAGGTAGGTTCTCCAACTCTTGCTGAACTCCTAAAACGTTATCTAACGGAATGACCAAACAACAGAGATCAACGCAACTTTCAAACCATTACTCGTCGCCTAACAGCTCATACCCATTATACCCATCCCCACCAAGCACCTTCTCGCCGGCCATCGTCCATCCATCCTTCTTCTTCAACCACTCACCGCCCAGAAACTGCCTGATGCAAGTATCTGCTGGCTTCCTTTGCGGGCTCTCCAAAGGAACTAACTTATAGAAATTCTCGTCCATCTTGGTAGGCTGGCAGCTACACTTCGCTTCTCTGTGGGGAGGACAGTGATGATTGATATCATGCTGATAACCAATATCTCTGAAGTACCAAATCTCACTCTTCGGAACAAACATTGCGACACTCAGGGTGTGCACTGGAGCATCTCCGAAACGTTCGTAATAGAAACCGCCTGCTTTGTCAAGCCAGTTGAAATATGCTTCGTTTCCTTCCCCTCGCCAGAAATTCAGAGAGCCAATCTCGAAATTAGAGAAGAATTGGCAATTGTTGTATTCGCCGCCAGCCTGAGGATCGAGAAGCCAACCTAGATCTGCTTCAGGGTGTATCAAGCCCAGGTGGGCTGCTGCGAAGGCGCGTGTGCGAGTCCAGAGCGAGGGAAAGGAGCGTGCATCGTCGAGGATATTCATGTTGAAGCCATATTTCATGTTGTTATCGCGCATGAAGCGGAAGACGTCGTAGTCGATGTCGCAGAAATAGTGAACCTAGCATATTGTAAGTATAATTCAGTATAGTGGTCAGAGAGAGTGCCTACGTCTGGCTCAACTCTCCAGTACCAGTCATAGTTTTTGAGGAACGGGTGCTTGTAGAAGAACCCGCTGTTCCATCGACACATATGATGGTAGCTGACCATCCACCCTTTTCCCACGCCAATTGTGCCAAGATATTCAAGACTGTTCATAAATCGACTTTCATCAATCCAATCGGGAAGTGACCAGTGTCCCCTAGGGACGACCTCGTAGTAACATTTTGCTGCAGTTAGATTGCGAGTTCCGGCTTTGAAATCCTCCGTGAAAGGCTCATCATTGAAGAAGATCCAGGGATACTGTCTGGTGTCAATTCATGTTCTTGGATTAAGGGCAGTAAGGATTACCCGATATTTACGGTTCCACCTGTACTCCAGCTGCCGCATACTCTGCATCATACCTTCCAGCTCGGAGTTCCGCACCAAACTGATTAAAGCTGCTCGAGGCTTTCCACTTCCAAAGCCGAAGTTTGACATGTAGCCATCTACCACAGAGTGTCTGTTGTTTGAGTTCTCCTCTAGCCACTTTATTGGGTCCGGTCGTTTCTTATCCGTTGCTGGTAGTGCAGGACGTATGGGGTGATATACTGCAAGATCATGGACAGTAGCAGGGGCTGCATTTCGGCATCGAGGCATGGCGAGTAGAAGGGCAAAGGTGAGCACACTCAGAAGAATTAGTACAGCCCGTCGTCTCGAAGAAATGCTGTTGAAGGATGGTCAATATTGCTCAAGGTTCAGAAAGTGAAGATAGGCTTACTACTGCCGTAGTCGCGCAGTATCCGGGAAGAGTATCTCCACGAGTCCACGAAATGAGGGTTTCCATTTCTTTGGAGACGTGCGCCAGAAGATCATCGAGTGTGTGCTGCTCGAAGAGGGTCCTGAATGAAACGACCAATTGCTCGAAGCGGGCGCAGAACGCAAGGACCGATTGCTCGTCGACGAACTAGATCTAACGGGGGTGTGAAGAAGGGAGCGATTGTTGAGGGACCGAAGTCCCTGGCCAGACATTGTTGGAGTGTTCATCTCTTGTCGACGACGGAGATGCCAAGTTTCGAGTTGCAGCTTCAATCAAAAGTACCTGGAAAGGAAAGGGCCGCGAAATGGCTCGTTTCCCAAAACGGAAGTACCGTGAAATGGAGGGCACTTGCCATTTGAAAGTCTTCTTGATCAAAACGAAATCGGCAAGAATCTCCATCTCTTGAATATTTTCCCAGCTATCGCAATATTCCAGGTATTACAGTCATTTTACAACCTAATCTACACTGACCTGGTCGATCAGATGCCCGCCCAGTCCAACCACGGACTCCTCAAATGCTAACCGAACTCCATCGCAAATGACAGCCGCAAAAGATCATTCAAAGCCATTGCCATTTTATTCCATAATCTCCTCCTCGTCCATGCCAAGGACTCTGGCGTACTGGACGGTCAATCTCTGTAGATCTCGAAATTTTCCTGGCATTACATTAGTGATTGCAAGCATGGTAATCGCAGGGAAACTTGCCTAGTATTAGTATGACCTCCCTGAGAAGGTCTTTCCTATCCCAGCCGCAAAGTTGATCGTCGTCACTCATCCAGCCTTTGCCTTTTTCGCTCTCGCTATCCTGGTTCTCCTTCAAGATGCCTCCCAATGTACTTCTCAGAAGCTCCTCGACCTTACTCTTCAGGCCTTCAGCACCAAGTCGCTTGGCGTACATGAATAGGTAGATCCTGAACTCCTCCTTGGCACCAAGTTGTAAGGCAGCAGCGACACGATTTTCGAGATGAGCAATGCTGACGCTTGACTCGAAGCTTTCGTAACCTTCCTTCGACAGCAACGTTTTGACAAGTCGCTGCAAGGTGTATGCTCTTCCTTTGAGAAGTACCTCGTTTGTGGTATGTCTTTCAAGGTGTGGAATGATACCAGCAGACACGTTGGATGCACTGATTTCGCCGTTGCGGGAGGTATCAGGCCCAACTCCTGTGGATTGCAGACTGCTGATCGACGAGTCGTTCGAGTTCCAGTACTGACTGCCCACTGCCCACCAAGCTTCAGATAGACGCTGCCAGCAGTACATGTTGGGCGAGTATAGGTATCCATCACCGTTGCTAAGTGTGACAATGATATTGCCGTTAGAGTTTAGATGAGCCGACGTGACACCTGGTGCACTTGTAGTATGTGTGCCCAAAGAGTGCATCGCAATCTCCAAGATCGGTGCTAGCGAGACCGGTGGATGAGGTGAAGAGAGCGACTTGAGGTTCCAGACGTAGCACATGCCAACAGCTGTTATGCATAGTAACCACCATCCCCTACACTCGATGATTACTGGCTGAGCTTCCAGAACCATACCATTGAGGATTCGCCTCCCAGCAGGGGTCCAGGTGTAGATGCTTCCATCCTCACAAGCAGCTGACCAGAAATTCTTGTTCCCAGTGACGAGGACAACTGATCTAGGAAGGTAGTCTTGCCAAAGAGTGGCACCTCTCTTTGTGGCGCTGACGCGAGATGGATCCCTGACCTGATTTGCAATAGTGGGTGGATTTTGAGCCTCAAAAATCACGTCTTCGCCTGCCTTTGCAGATTCCTCAATTGCTGCCGTCCCATTCGTGCCATTCGCTCCTGCACCTGGTTTTGGAGGTGGTAGTGTGCCACGATCTAAGGATCGGAGGATATGGGTTCTAATTTTCGGTACTGCCAAACGGACTTGACTGACTGATAGCAATGGGTTGAGCACAGCTGGCCGAAGGAAATCTGGCGTAGGCACTATCCCGGTCTGTGGCGGGACTGGTACTGCAGGCTCTACACCGTTGACTCCGTTGACCATAATCGCAACAGGTCCAGAACTTAAAGCTGGTCGCTTGTTGACATGCTCTTCCTCCTCATCGCCCTCAAGTACGATGGCTTTGCGCTTGTTGCCAAGCAGCATGGCGGCTAGACCGCCTCTAGGGAGACCATCGTATGGCTTTGAGAGATCAAGTATTGATTGTGGAGCATCTGCCTGTACGTTACTCGAGCTGGCAGCCATGAGCTGGGATTGCGGCAGCGAAGAGAGACCTGTTCCAGATGAGGAGACGAGTAGGGGAGCAACTCGCTTCTTGCCCTCCTTGGTAATAGTTACTCGCTGCTTCATGGCTTCCAGCTTCGCAGCATTGGGATCGGGTGCTGGGGCTGGGGCTGGTGACTCCTGTGCTGGCTTGCCGTTCAATATGGCGGGAGCTGGGGCCGGGGCCGTCGAGCTCACCCCTGCCATAGGCGTCGAGGCTCCGTTTCCATTGACTGGAACCGGAACTGGGTTTGAGCTCGCATCACCCATAAGAGCACCCATTCTTCCCTCAGCGCCTCGGAGCTCTCCAGCTTTACTCTTCTCTTCTAACCGAAGGCCTGCAACATCTTCCACGACACCGACACCTCTGCGGCCAACACCGAACTTCTGTAATGCTTTCTCGTTTTCGGACCACGGCGCGATGAAGCCAAGTTCGCCTCTCTCAAATTCCAAAGCAATAATGCCTCCATCCAAACTTGATGCAAATATAGTCAGACCGTCAGGTGTCCAAGCGAGATCTGATATTGACTTTCCAGCTAGATCCTGGCACACCACAAGAGGTCTCGAAGAGCTGGTATTCCATATACTCAGAGTCTTGTCTTGGCCAGCACAAGCTATGACAGTCACAAGAGCCTGAGTGCTGTAGCCGCTCCCATCTGTCGTTTCTGCGCTTATTTCGTGCTTGCTGAACAATCGAGGAGAGAATGTACAGACTTCCGTTGGTCCCTCGTGTCCAATAAGGTTGATATCGCTATCCCATTGTCCTCGATTTATAATTGCAACAGAGCTCACTGGGCCGTTAACAGCATTTGCAGCTGCAATGTGATTTCCATCTGGGGACCAAGAACACCGTCTGAAGTATGTGGTGAGTGGTGAAGAAGTGAAGGGCGCAACAATCGTATGTTCGAGGACGAAGTTATTGATCGAGTCGTATGCTGTCGCGTTCGGAGTGGGAGATGTGAAGCGCCAAAGCTTGATGGTCCGGTCGTCGCTCGCAGTCGCAAAGTATTTATTCGCAGGATCGAATGTAATACCCTTAACATGACTCTGATGTACCGAAAGCGTCTTCAGCTTCTCGAACGTATACCCTGACCACACAACAACTTTCGAGTCCAAGCCCACCGATACCAGAATCGAAGAATCGTAGGACCACCCAAGATCCTGCACATCGTTGTCGTGTCCTATCAAGCGCCTTAAGATCTTCCAATTCTCTGCTGGAGGTGGCTCATTTGTTCCTGTCTGCTGTTAATGCCCCAGGCCACTAAATAATATAATCGTGAAGGCCGCGTACCAAATGATGCAGAATGTGAGGGTGGATTCGTATCGAGGTGGTATATGCATATGATCTTGTCGTCTGCACCAGAAGCCAGCCATCGTCCATTAGGAGAAAACCGCACTGTATGTATAGTACCAGAATGATAGGACATATGACAAAGCTGGCGTGGCTTGTCATAGCCAAGTGTCCCAGCCTGGAAATCGCATCAGCATTGCTTTGTCCAAGGATTGTTCTCCTAGAGCTCCTACATTCAATATCGCCTCTACGCTCCATATTCGCACATATCCATCTCCAGCAGCAGTAGCCAATCTGAGGCCATCCGGCGATACATGCAAGGCATAGACTTCGAAATCCTTTTGCTCTCCTGTAAGTCGCGACAGTTAGCCCATCTGGCCATCAAGCCTACTTCAACATCGTTCGCAGAACCCAAAGCTTTAGAAGAGGCATGCCTTTATGACCGAGCCAACTCGGCTTTATGAATTTCATGATTCACCAGCTGAAAGGTTGATTGCATGGTTGAATTGCTGATGTGTCGAAAGTACTTTGCTGTCGCGTTGAACCGCGAATTTAGGATCTGCGATTGGTTTCTAAAATGCCGGCGCTGAGAGCCTCCGGCTGGAATTTTAGCGTGGTATGGGGTTATTTCCGGGTCATTCTAGATTTACCTTGCAATTCAAAAGGATCTTCTGAAGTTCGAAGTCAACTCAATTACTGTATTAGACCTACAACTTTTGACGACGAGAAAGTCCCAGGTTCTGTGGTTCTTTAGCAATTAAAGGACCAGAGACTCTGCATTGCTTGCAACATGCAGAAGTCACAGGAGACGATGCGTCTCGGCACTCTATTCTATGTGTATCAAGAATGTGCTCAAGTACGTATCACTTCATCACATTTATGTATCAGTTTGTTGAAAGATCGTGCCACTTTTCCAGCAATTATATTTGTTCTCCGTCAAATCGTCAGGCAGAGGGACATTTGAAGAGTATATGATCCATTGATTTCTGTGCTGGCTTACTTCGTATCTTCAATCTTGAAAATGTACTTAGTCGCAGAGTTGACACCCTCCTTCAAGTTTGAAAGGCCCTTCTCAACTCCATTCAAACCTCCGGGAACAACTTCGTAAGGGTGGGTAGTGAACCATCCTTCCTGCAAGCCCTTGGAGAAGAGTCTGAACCAAGCAAATCCGAAATCCTTGCCTCCAAGCTTGACACCAGCTTTGCTCTTTTCCTCCGAGGGCGCCATATGAACGCTGCCAACCATAGTTAGGCTCTTCTCGATGGATTCGGGAATGTCTTTGTAGTCGCCTCCAGGAAGTACAAGCGTGATCTTGCTGCCTTGGTTTGCAAGAACCTTGCTAATGTTCTGGAAGGAACCCTTCTCACTCACCGCGTCAAAAGCGTGACGAACCTCGCTTGCTCCTGCTTTCTTCAAGGCATCCTTGATCCCAGACACCACAGCTTCATCGCCATTACGGTAATCGATGATGCTGTCGCCTTTCTCTCGGCTAATGAGTGTCTCAACAAATGGCTGGCCTCTTCCAGCAATAGCGATAATGGGATGAATGTTGGATGCCTGCGCCAGCTTGATTGCGTATGCACCCTGCGATAATGTTAAAGTTGAAAAATATAAGCCAGCCGGTATACCCTTACCACAGCACCAGATGCACCATACACAATCAGGGGTAGTGGAGTAGTTGGAGCGTTCCATGGCTCAGGAAGACCTAGGCGGACGTAGAGGCCAAGTGCAGCCGTCATGGCAGCCAGAGGAATGGTAGCGCCCTTTCAGATTGTCAATTTAAGCTTTTGACATTGGAAGATTTCTGACCTCTTCGAATGAAGTCTTCTTTGGCAAATGGAAAGTGGTGTGGTTCCACGCAATAGCATATTCTGCAAAGCTGCCATGTTCCGTCATCACTGCAACGAATTAGTACCAAGTTTTGAGAAAAGCGCAATAGGTAAGAGGCGTGAAGTCTGTTCGGGAGCTCCCAACATAGCAAATGGACAGAGGCGAGACAAAGAAAGGGTTGCTTACTTTCGTGAAACGCAGCGACTCGGTCTCCTTTCTTGAACTCAACCACATTCTCGCCCACCTCTTCAACAATGCCGGCAATATCATCTCCGGAGTTATGAGACTTTCCAGCAAACTCGGGCCTCTTCCAATCCTTGGGGTTTGAGCCAGAATATACAACCTTGATCAACACTTGATCGGCATTAGGCATTGGAATTGGTACGTCGTGAATAGCGACTTTAGGACCCTTGGAGACAATTGCTTCCTTCATATTGAATGAATTTGATGGTGAGAAATTTCTCTTGAAAAGAGGTGATTGAACGACAGGCTTCAAGGAGCTCGCAGCTTGGTGGTTGAAGGTTGACGGTTTTGCTGGGAAGGTGCGATTGAAGAAGGGACGACCGCTTCTTATAAGTATACTTGAAGACTTCATGACCACATCCCTCAGGCCATAGAGGAATGAGACACAGCGCAAGCGCATGCAGATGTGTATTTGTAATGAACTGATGCAACAACCATTTATCTTGATGACGCAAGCGGGGTAGAGGCGATTACCCGGCCTAGTCAGGTACGAAGAGTACGGACGGCGAGTTGGGGGGAAGCACCGCAACGATTCATTAAGGTATTGCCGTGAAAACTCCGTAAGGGAAGTTACTTTTGCGAGGTTTGATATCCTTCTCTTAGCAAGTCGCAAACGGTTCTCGAAGTGTCGAATCTTCTGGAACATCTGGGACATAGGAATTCAGAAAGCTTTGTCCTTGACCAGGGTCTATTTCTGTCTAATGTTCTTAGCTTTCCTCTTCTTGAAGACTATACCTGCAGTGACTGGCTCTTCTCCTTCCTGCTTTACGTCAGGTGGAATTGCAGCTGTTGCATTATCCCTGTCGGGCGCCTCCCTCTTGATGGCGGTAGGCAGTTGCTCCTCACCCTTCACTTCAGTATTGCTGCTTGGTAATGCCTCCGTTGCCGTCTCCGTCTTGACTTCTGTCTTGACCTCCGTGTCCGCTTCAGTCTTTGTGGCAAGCTCTTTACCCTTTCGTGTGACATTGCTCAACAACGCGTCCAGGTCTCCTTCACCCTTCTCGGAGGGATATGTCCGATGTGTTTGTCCCCATCTCCTCTTCCTGGCTTCGACTGCCTCCTCTTCTTCCTCCTCTTCAACTTGTCTCTTCCGTACTCCAAGAGCTATAGCGTCGGGTTTCTTCTCTTCATCACCCTCCTCTATAATCCGTCGTGATGTTACCTGCCATTCACCAGCCATCGCCATATCTGGTCTGAACTCATCTGGTATGCTGACACCGAGCTCCGCGAGCTGTTGTAATTGTCGCTTCCTATCTGCCGCTGTTGCTTGTGGCTTTGGTGCTGCTGGTGTCGGTCCTCGCCCAAGCCCCGAACTTGAAGAGCTTGCGCTCCCTCCAGCTGTTCCCATGCCATTCAAACGCGCGACCTCAGCCTTTGCCCTTTCCTTGTCTTTCTCGCCCTGCTCGTGTCCTCGGTGAAGATCTCGTAGGAATCGCTTTAGGTTGCCTTGATGCTTTGGAGTAGCGTCATGGTTTGTTCTCTCGAGCTTCGTATCTCGGACATAGGTTTTGCAGTGCTTGCACCAGTATTTTGGCTATTTTAGAGTTAGTATAGAACGTATGAGGGCATGGGCATGTAAAGCACTCACTGTCGACTTCCAGTATTCGGACATCTCGGAGAGGTCGTGGGGCGCGATTGGCAGTTATAGGACAATTCAGGTGGGTTGCGCCCTCTATATTGTATCTGTGATGATTGCCTTAACCTACTTATCAAATTTCAAGCCAGGTAGTATTGCTTAGAGGTCGTTGTTGCGGAAGGGGAGTGGGATGACTTGAGAAGGAAGGCGGAATCAAGCCTCGTCGCCTCGCCTAAAAATCTAGCCTCGAGGCAAACCGCTGACAAGGCAGAAACCATCGACCTCAACCACGACCGCAAATCCGCAAATATGGCGTTGGAGGTTGCATCCCGAATGGCATTGAACGGGCCAATGCTCAGCAAGAGCGTAGCAGCAGCCATCCCCGCGGTCCTGGCAACCCGAGCTCTACCTCTCACACGAGCTGCTTCCATTCCTGTCCTCAGAGCTCAGCAACAACGCAGACAACTGTCCGTCACACCGAGACCAAGAGCACCACAAAACAACAGCGGCCTGCTTGGTATCAACAACTCGAATATCCCCTCCTCATATTTCCAACGACCACGACTACCTGCGAATACCGTAATCCGATTTGTACCACAGCAAACAGCATGGATTGTGGAGCGCATGGGAAAGTTCAACAGGATTCTAGAGCCAGGCTTGGCTATCCTTGTACCCTTCCTGGACAGGATTGCCTACGTGAAGAGCTTGAAAGAAGCTGCAATTGAAATTCCTAGCCAGAGCGCAATCACAGCAGACAATGTCACTCTGGAGCTTGATGGTAGGGCTCTTACTCGTTCCTTCTCTGTCCAAAGCTAATGCAATTAGGTGTACTATACACACGAGTATACGATGCCTACAAAGCCAGTTATGGAGTCGAAGACGCTGAGTACGCCATCTCCCAACTCGCCCAGACGACCATGCGTTCAGAAATCGGTCAATTAACACTCGACCACGTCCTCAAAGAGCGTGCGGCTCTGAACACCAACATTACACAAGCCATCAATGAGGCGGCTCGAGACTGGGGTGTTGTGTGCCTGCGTTATGAAATTAGAGACATTCACGCACCGGACGGAGTTGTTGAAGCTATGCACAGACAAGTCACCGCAGAGCGCAGCAAGCGTGCTGAGATCTTAGACTCAGAGGGTCAGAGACAGAGCGCGATCAATATTGCTGAAGGTCGAAAGCAGAGCGTCATTCTTGCCTCCGAGGCTTTAAGGAGCGAGCAGATCAACATGGCAAGTGGTGAGGCAGAAGCAATTCTGTTGAAGGCGAAGGCTACGGCTGCAGGTATTGATGCAGTGGCCAAATCAATCGCCGCAGGAAAAGAGTCGGCTCAAGGTGCAGTCAGCCTGAGCGTTGCTGAGAAGTACGTTGATGCTTTTGCCAAGCTTGCTAAGGAGGGCACAGCTGTTGTTGTTCCTGGCAATGTCGGAGATATTGGGTCTATGATTGCCAGCGCAATGGCAGTCTATGGCAAGGTTGGAGACGCACAAGCCAAGACCATGGCTGCAAAGGCGTTAGAGCATCAGGGCAAAGAGCGTTCGGCGGAGGGTGAAAGTTTTCTGAAGGAGGCCGAGTCGCCGGCGGAAGAGATGAAAAGAAGCATGTTGGCTTCGTTCGAGAATACTAGGCAGAAGAAGTGAGGATATGCAACGACATGAAGGAGAGATAGTGAGGATGACGAGATGAAATGAGTAAAAATAATGTACTGTACAACAGAGCATCCTTTCTTTTGTGAAGGAGGCGAGGCGTCACGCAAATAGTCTGTATGATCACGGATTCGAGAATCACTTCTCAACAATACCAAGCTCATTAAGGAGCAGCGGAAATTAGGAAAAATGAGACTCCCACATCGAATCGAACACAACTCCAAACTTCATCTTATTACAAAAGCATTTTGATTCTCGTCTACAGAAATTCATACACCAAAGTCCATCCCAACCTCATCCAGCGCCTTCCCAAGCCATTCCAATACCTCCTGATCCATAGCCGCCGCCCGCACCGCCTTAGCAAAGAGCGGATACAACCTATGCAAATGCTTCTTGCCCTCACTTTCCACTCCCGGAGCATCTGGAATTGCATCCGGCTCACATCTCAACTTCACAAGCGCCTTCAAGATGTAGAGCAGCTCTTTCCTCTGTGACAGAGGCTGCGGCATTCGTCCTCGTAATGGTTGATCAGAGATGTATGCTCGGATTGTAAGACCCGCTCGTAGAATGAGGTATGGAGCTGCAGCTTGTGCGAGCTTGATCCGAGCATCCGAGCCGTCGTGGACAGCGACCAGGGAAACGAGCTCGTCGAAGCAGATGTAGCTCATTTTTGATCGAGGCGAAGGGACCGGATCCACAGTTCGTCCTTTCCGCGGCCGGTAGAGGAATGCGAGGAGTTCGTTTCCTGGCTGTGGTAATTCTTGTGGTTGAGGAGCGTGGATAAGTGACATGCGGAAGAGGGATTCGGTGTAGGTTCGTCGAGTCTTGTCTGGGATGACTGATGAGCCTAGGGCTGGTGTGATGAGCTCACGTAAAGTGAGGAAGGATGAGATGTCGAACTCTTGGTCGTCTTTGATGTTGACGGTCTCGGATACGTCTGAGCAATCAGCGTTCGTGATGCCATTGCCAATCGTGGCAACAGAGGACCAAATGGGCCGGAGGACATCTTCTTTCAGTTTATCATTGACAGCAACTGGAAGGACGGATTTGAGAACAGCCAAGGCCGATATGGTAGCCTGCCGCCAGGGTGAGAGGGTCTTAGTTGTGATGGAGAAGGAGTACTTAAGAACTATCGGTCTTGCGAGAGCTGAAAGAGCCGTAGCTAATGCACCACTGCGATATACGTCGAGATCGGATGAGTGCGAAACTACCAATGTCTCTAGGAGGGACATCGAGGCTTTTGACAATGCAACATATGTTGGGCGTTGTGCTTCGCCACTTGCAGGACTTCTCGAATCAAAAGCTAGTCCTATGAACTCTGCTACTTGTCCGATCAAGGCAGCTGGAACGCCATCTATGTCTGTACGAATCATGCTCAGAGACTCTAGCACTTGGGTTTGTAGTGGTGTGAGGTAGTCGATGTCTGCAGAATAGGTTGCTGCTGTTGCTCGTTGGATAGTCTCTCGTAACAGAGTGATCATCCTTTGAACGCGCTGGTCGTCGATGTCGTTATGTATGAGTCGGTATATTTCTTGCAGCGCTGATACGTAAGCAAGTAGATAGTTCTGGTTGTCGAAACGTTTGTTCGTGGTATCTGAGCTGACCACTGGCATTGAATGGGACCAGAGACCCCAAGCAAGGTCAAGAGCAGTCCGGTCGAAATTCGTCCTCGAGGTAGACTCTAGATTACCTCGTGAAAGGATGAGTCGCATAGCCTTGAAGACAGCTGTGTTAATCTCAAGAATTTGGAATTCCAGTAGTTTCTTGAAGTGGCTTAAGAGTGTCTGCCAAGACTCGCCAAATGTGTCATGGCTGGAAAGTATGTCAAGGTAATCGGCAAGGAGATTTGTGATGCCATTGAGAACCACTACTGTCGTTTCATTCCATCCACTCTTGTCTTTGTCCGATACCGAGGACTCAGGATCATTGATGGCGGTCAATTGGTCTTCGATTGAGGAAAGCAGTCTGAACATGACAGACTTTAGACAAATGGACCAAGCTTCCGATGTTAACTGGTCGCCATACGCATCGAAGATTCTCAGCAGAGTTTGTATAGCGCCTGGTACTCGTTAGTTCATAGCCTAGGTCTGGCAAGAGACATAATGAACTTACTGTTCCTCAACTCCAACCTCTCGTCTGCTGTCACAGCTGTCAGCCGTAGTAAAAGGAGCATCCACAATGCAGCGTCAGAAACTGCAAGGTCATCTCCAGAAGCCATTTGGCTGAGTGCTTCCTCGCTCGCGCCTTGAATCAAACCAGGACTCAACGAGAACGAGCTCGTCCGCCCAGATATGAAATCGGACAAGACCCAGAAGAAGGTCACAGTCTAGTACACCTTATAAGCCATTTCCTCCCTAAGTTTCTATGAAATACATACCGTTAAAGAAATGTTCAGCTCGTCATCTTGAGTGCAAAAGTTATAAAGGGTATCAACGAGAATTATGAAGCAGGAGTTTGGCAGCGAAGACAAGAAATCAGAGCAAATGAGTTGAAGAGAGCTGAAAGCAGATCGTATCAGTTTGGCAGAGCGAGTGGTGGAGGTTTTCGATCCTTTGATGCTGCCTTCGTAAATAGAATCATTCTTGACAAACACGCTCCCAGTGATGCTGAAGGCGATATCCCATCCGCTGACGAAAGTCTCGCCGCATTGCTCGAGAATGCTCTTGAGGCCCTCGAGGACTATTTTGTGAACATCGATGTCAGTTGAATGAATGGCCACTGACATCTCTCGGTCTCCGGACTCGAGTGGTTGTATCGTGTGTCTCAGAGTTTCGAGCAAACGAAGCTGAATAACGCCTCGCACATCCTCGGACAAAGACAGTGTCGCAGTAGCTGCTTCGATAATGAGACGAACAATGATTTCCGCTGCTCTTAGTCTCACGGAAGCTGGAGTAGAAGTCGAACAAGCAGCGGATACCAGCTCAGAGCTGAGGAGAGCATAGCCGCTGACTTCTGGCTCATAGGTCATCAGTCGACCTATATTTATGCTTGCAACCTCGCCAAGCTTCGCCAATGCAAAGAGGTCTTCTTGGTGTGTGGTGGCTGCAGTGTTGAGACTCGTAATTCTGCGATGTGATGATGATGGTCGTCTGGTCTCGGGTGAAGGAGGTCCGGAGCTGACCGACCCTTCTGAAGGTTTAGGCAGTTCTTCTTTAATGAACAAAGAGCACAATGCTTTTATAACTTGCACAAACGGCTCGTTGGGAAAGTCAATCGTACTTTCAAGTAGGCGAGCAGCAGCTGTCTCCACGGCCTTGATCTCTGTGCCAAAGTTTGCTAGGAGTGGATTATTGTCGATCAATTGATTTTCTCCTTTCTGAGGTGTAGTTGGAGTCCTGACTTTAGTACTAGAGAAGAGCACCAAATCGGCTTGCTGGAGGGTGCCTAGGATGATACCCCAAGCAGTATCAAGCGTTGGTCCGAGAGCAATACCCAGATTCAAGAGTGCACGAAGGCAAAGCAAGTTCCGAGTATTAAGAGAGGTTATGCCGGCATCCATTGATCCCAGTCGACCTCGTTCTGAGGGAAATGTGCCGACTAAGCTGTCCACACTCAAAAGACCTTTGGCGTTTTGGAACATCGTTTGCCTCTCGGAGGTTGGGGTAGCTGGTGGAGCAGGAGCAGGTGGTTGGTGAGTTAGAAGATTGGGTGGGACTGCAGCTTTGCCAAGTGTGGTCAAGAAAGCATCTCTTGGTGTAGACAGGCGCAAAAGTCCAGCTACATGGGTAAACTTCTGGAACGATCTGACGAGTCCATGATAGTAATCTTGGTCTAGTGCAGCGTTCAAAAAGGTGGAACAGGTAGCGAGGATTGCCGGCCAACAATCATCAACAATGCCGGCACAAATCTTGATATCGTTGAAGAGAGGATGAGTATCGAGGTTCAATGGATTGACCGGCATGGGATTCTTCTTGGTGGACGTCCGTCTTTCCATCTTCGGTTTCGAGTCTGGTGTTGATGGGGCAGAGTTAGCAGAGTCTTTAGACTCCATCTCAGTTTGCCGTCCCTTCTTCCTGGGCCGATCTGGAACTGTCAAGGGAAGGATGAATTTTGCGAGTCCTTCCGAGAATCCGCTGACACAAGCTAGGGCAAGACTATAGATGTAGGATTCTGGGATGGACGGAGGTTCAGTCTTGTCTAACTGGTCAATACAGGGAACTCGTATTGTGCTCCACTGGGTACTGATACCAGCAGCCGGTTCACTAGACCCAACAGAACTGCTGATTATTCCAGGAACCCCGCTTGCTTCAAGCATTGCTTGGTCCGACCCACCACTGCTGGAGTTGGCAACCGGTATCGTCGACTGAGACCCAAGACCAATGACAGATGGCTTTTCGGTACTAAGTCTCACGAAGGCTGCTACCAAGTCTCGAAGGATCGCTTTCCTGCTTTCCTGAGAATCATACATCGCGTATATCCTTCTGATCAGAGAAGCATCAGCGAAAATGCCTCTCAGGGCCTCCATACATAACGATCTCTTCCACAAAGCAGTGTCGTGGTCAAGCATATGCGTCAACAAGCTTAAAGCCATCTCACCCTCGCTTTTGAGTATGCTGAGGTGGTTCCGAATCAGGGTGAAGAGAATTCGTACGATTCTGACAGTAACCGCAAAGTTCAGCTTTTCCGACAAAGAACTGATAATAAATGGCATGACACGAATTCGAAGAATATTGGCTTGTTCTGGATGGATCAGAAAAATCTGGGCATGATTGGTCAAGACAGACTCAATCAACTCCAGTCCAAATGTCTGAGGTAGTCCGGTAGATCTGAGAAACTTTGGTTTCTGAGACTCGGTAAGAAGGCAGAGATCGTTGAAGACCCTGTAGGCATCTAGAGATGCGGCCCGAAGCTGTATTGTTCCATCCTCAACGGGCGCTTCGCCAACAGTCGGAACCTCGAGTGCAACCTCTGCTTTCTAATTAGCATTTCTCCGAGACACAACATTCACTGGCAAGAACTGACTGTCTTCCACGACCACTTTGTCAAACACTGACACCACTAGTTGTTGCAATGTTGCCGCTGCCGTGTTGTTGACTATGCCATTCTTGCTAGCTTGCAAAATAGTACATATGTTCAATGAGGTGGCCAGTAGCTCGCCTTTGAGCTCATCGGCATAGTTCTGAAGCAGGGAAGGCAGCGCCTGTAGAATTTTGAGCTGGACATCAAGCCCAGCAGATGTAGCTTCACGGAAAGCTTCGAGGACCTCTCTCAACCTCGACTTTGGAAGCGCACGTGATACAACCAGCCTTTGGAGGCAGACAATGGCAATTCCGGTGTACTTGGCATTCTTGCTACTGCAAGCAATGAGGAACGGCGTTATGAAATTCGGCCTTTGGGCGAGATCTAGTTTCATTAGAAAAGCTTCACTGTTTCACATCAAGAGCACTTGCCTGCAGCTATCTGAGCTTCAGAGGTTGACCGGAGGCCCTTAAGCTCATCCAGTGACTTTTCTGCAGCCTTGTCATCTCAGCCAGGGATTCGTAAAGAGAGCATCTCAACACGTAACTTACATTTCGAAGCTCTGTATGCTTTCTTTTGCTTTCTGATATGAGATTCCCCAGCTCCGTAGCTAGTATCTGAGCCGTCATGTTATCGTTTGAATTGCAATATCTCCATCATCTCTGACATTTCAGGAAGAGCATAAGTTTAAGGGCGAAGGAGCCTTGACGAGGTGGCCTCGTGATAATTAGCCGAACTTTCACCGGCCTGACCGTTGTTTAGAAAAGCACCCCGCCATCGAGCATCAACATCGCAACTTTGTGTCACGTTTGGTACATTGCGGCCATTCTCCCTACAACTCTGCAACATTTTCCTACATCCTGGCTTACTCCATCTGCGACTGAATTTGTGCTTTCAAAGAACCTCATCGAACCAACACACCACTTGACAATTAAAGCCGACCGGAAGGATGGGAGCTAAAGTACCAAGAAACTTCAGGCTGCTGGAGGAATTAGAGAAGGGAGAGAAGGGACTTGGAGCTGGTGAGCTTAAAGCTGGCATGAAGGCATATATCGCATGGTGCTAACACTTTAATTGCTTCAGAGGCATGTTCCTATGGTCTCGCAGAAGGAGATGACCTGTTGATGTCCAACTGGAACGGCACGATCCTTGGTCCCCCACATGTATGTTCACACAAATCTCTTCTATCATTCTCCATGTGCGCTTGCTAACATGGCTATCTGCAGAGCGTCCACGAGAATCGAATCTACTCCCTCAAGATGCACTGCGGTGACCAGTACCCCGACAAGCCACCCACCATCCAGTTCATCAACGAAGTCAACCTCCCTTGTGTCAGCCCAAGAAATGGTGTTGTAAGTCTAGCTGGCATACAAAGCTTCTCTGCGGGTTATATGGGAATAGTTAGGCTGATGCGTGTGATAGGTCGACCCAGCCAAGTTGCCCTGCCTTGCCAACTGGACTCGAGACATGACCATGGAGACGGTTCTGATCGAGCTTCGAAGGTTTGTCTTTATATTACTAATTTAAATGTCTCAGCCTTTCTGGGACTTTCACTGACTAAGCTCTACTAGATATATGGCCCATCCAGCAAACAAGAAACTTCCCCAGCCACCGGAAGGGTCTACCTATTCCTAGATGTCTAGCCGAGACCTAGTGCTAGAGCCAGCGAGACTTGAAGTCAACGGTGGAATATACATGCTTACTTGCTACCGGGAAATGGGAAATGGGTTATGGAATATGACGAGACCAAGAATGGTTATGTGAAGACAAGGGAGACTGGGCTATGGCTGGCTTTCTTTAGGGATCTGGATGCATCAGCGCGGCGAACAGGTCTTTATGTCTTTAAATGTGTGATGCGGAATGAGAATCGTCGAGTACCTCAAGTCTTGTTCTTGATATGTCCATTTGATATACAGTGATATACAATAATCAACGTGCTAGCCTACAAGAATTGTGGCACATCAGAAACTAGCTCTTCCTCCAGCCTTCCACTTCTGGTGAGCCTGGGATTTTCCCCGTGCAGCAGACTTGTCTGGCTTCTCCCCCGGTCTTCCTGCTCCTGTGATCCCGAGCGGAGACTTGCCCAGCCTTTCTTCTGGTGTTCCTATTCTCGTGATCCTGAGCTGTTTTCCCCGCCCCGCAGAGTTGCCCAGCTTCTCCGTCATGACTTTGATCTTTTCCTCCACCTTCTCCTGACGAGTCTGCCCAACTATTTCATCTTTTCTTACTCCGAGAGGCTTTTGTTGTTCAGCAACCTTCTCCAGCTTCTCAATTGTACCTTCCTTGATTTTCTTCTCTATTTTCTCCATATTTTTCAAATGCCTCCTCTCTCTCCTTTCTTCCTCCGCCAAATTCTTCTCCTGCTCAATAATCTCAGCCATCTTCTCACCCAACTTCTTCGCTTTCTTCCCTTCCCTATTATTTGCCTTCCACGTATCGTTTATCGCCCTCTTTGCCGCGCTAGTCCAGGAATCATACCAGTACGGGCCGGGCTTCCACTCATCCTCCCCCGCCTGCTCATCAACCTCCCATTCCAAGGAAGGATCCAATTTCGGATCGGGCTTCCACTTTTGCTCTTCCTCATCAACCTCCAATTCCAAAGATTGGTCTTTTCTTCCTTCTTTCGAGCTGTCTACTTGATCATAATGTTCCAAAATCTTATCCCAACCATCTTCCAATTCTCCCATAGCCACCAACTCGTCCATCTCATCTATACGTTCATACCTCAGATGTTTCTTCTTGACCTTGTTCCTCAATATTCTAGACAGATATGGACTTTGTGGTTTCTTGAATCGGAGAAATGGGAAGACGCTATGGACACCGACGAGTTTCGGGACATGTCTTCGGCCGGTCAATTTTTCTTTCGGCAGAGGGCGAATATCCACTAATTTTGGAGCTCCGGGGTAGGGTGTGATGCATGGACGTCTTGGTGGGGGTTTGGGAGGGCAGGCAATACGTGCGGCTTGGTATTCTTGGGAGAGGGTTCGGAGGAGGGTGTGGACTTGAGCGAGGGAGGGATTGGGGGCATTGGCGGGCGAGAGCGAGGCGTGGTGGAGGAGAGAATGAACCTGTTGAAGTATTCATTAGCATGCAATTCTACGGATGTAGAGGAGCAGCAAGAGAGGAAAGAAGATGCAGAAGAGCAGGAGCAGATTTACGAACAGCATAACCACTTTCCAATGCCGGCACAATCACCCTGGGACCCGTGAGATACACATTCTTCCTAAACGCCTTCTGAATCAAATGTTTAATCGGACCAGTCTTCCCTCGCAGAGGGATGTCATCGGGAATAGGTATGTGTGGGCATTGCTTGAGAAGAGCGCGGTACAGCGCGATACCTGCTTGCTGTTAGAAAGATTTAGGAGCTGCCGGACATTGGAGAGGTATAATCGTACAAGCTATACGGTGAGCGCTTGATTTGCGCGGGAGGAATTGGCCGGGGGCTGGCATTCATTTGTTGGTCGATCATGGAGGTCGCTGGAGGAAGATGTTGGAGCCTCAGATTTTTGATATTCGCGTTGTCACGTGCAATGACTTACGGACAGGGATAATAGGGGGCTGTTGGGGAGTCACCATTCGCTTGAGAGGAGGGGGGAGTTTGACATGCTGATTACTGAAAACTTATGTTTGGTGTAGAGAGGACATTGGCTGAGGAGAGTGAGTTTCATCGACAATTGAAATTGTGTGAGAAATCAATTATTTCTAGAGTAGGCATTCCGCCGAAACTCCCTCGCGATGCAGCCATTTTCACCATTTTTAAATGTTCCTCCCTCCTCGGAACACCGAAACATACCGCTGAATTACTTTCAAAGAAACCGGAACTACAAACATCCATCACTCCTCATCCTCCTCTGCTGCTGCCATGCCTCCTCCATCGTCTCGTACCATTCTCCGTCCTTTCCTTCGTCACCATCCACCTCCTCAATGACCCGGCGGCCATTCTCGTCATGCTTCTCGGATTGGCGGGACTTGTGCTTGTGCTCACAAAGTCCGTAATTTCCTGCACAACTTTCGTGCTCGACGACCTCCAGAAGGGCGGACTTAAGTTGTTTCACGTGTTGGAGTTCAATGAAGTATTCCGCTTCGGGGGCATCGTACTCCGACCAGTCAACGGGAGATTGCCGGAGGAAAGCCTTCTTCATAGCCATGCGGGACTTACTGCGGAGAAGGGGAGTGAAACCAACACCGGAGAGACGCTGGACATGGGTAATATGAGGTGCAGAGCGAGTACGATCATGATGAGCATCGAGGATAGGTCGGACATTGGCAGGCAGGGAGGAGGTGCGGGGAGGAATTTGGACTCTTTCGGAAGGACCATCTTTGGTGGTGGCCGGGCCAGGGATGGCGGACTCCTCTTCGAACAGCGAGTACTCATCCTCTCCGTAGACTTTTCCGCGGTTCTGTTCAGCCATACTGGAAAAGAATGTCAGTGATTGTGTGGGACAGTATTCCAGCTCTGAAAACTCACTTTCTACGCTGAATGAAACCTATTTCTGTGGTATCTACACACTCTTCAGGTCGCGAGATGTCCTTGAGTATGGATTGCGATGGATCAGTGTCCGAGGATAGCTGGGTCTTTGTACTGGGAGAGCTTGACAGTTTCCTCGTGAAGGCAGATATCCTTATGCTGATGCTGTGTCGTAGGCTTCGTCTGCGCTCCACAGGGTCTTCGATGTTCTTCTCCAGAGGTGATTGCTGTATATCTGCTTGCGCTTGCTCTTGGTTCGTAGAAGGCGAAGAAGAGAAAGAGAACGGGCTTCGGAACAAGATTGGCTTAGAGACGCGCCGTGGTGTTGAATTGCCGTCGATGTTGTTGCTTCGTGGCTTCGCTTCTAAGGGATCAGGGGTTTCCAAAGTACTCGATGATGGTCCTTTCGCGTCCGTCTCTAAGAAGCCTGAAGAGGCATGAGAATTGTGGTCTTTGGAGGTTGCAGAGACAGATGTGTTTGTAGATCGGGGAGCCATTTTCGCGAGGTCCTGGCCATAGCCAGATCGTAAAATTCACGCACTCGATTCCACCAGTATCGCTGGCCCTTCCGGCTCGATTTTGAAACCGATATCGTGAAAGAAATTTGCAGTGCAAAGGATATCTTCCCAGCATCCAGGAAATCTGGACTACGAATTAATTATGCGGGGGAGCTGCACAGCGGTGTACAATAGTCCAAGTCACAATCCCATGGTTCCCGCAAGTCTGCGGGAGCTTTACCATTAAGGGGGGAAGTCAAGGACTAGAACCCAGCTTTGACAGCGGCCACGATAGCTGCATTTACATCAGCGAGCCTGAATCCAGGAGCTCGGCCTAAGCAGACTGCGTGGCTCAGAATCCCTATACGATTTCGTCAGTTTGTTTTCTAAAGTAGAAATTAGTTTCTGTTGCCAGACACGTACCTTCCAACAAGGTATTGACATTGATCGTCACCAAACGTTTTTCCGTGGAGGACCGGACACTGGCTGCAGTCTCAGGAGTCTGGTTCGGTGCCGGGGTTGGGAGGGTGTTGAAGATGGGGTCGATATTGCTGGCATCAGTTCCGGAGCCATCCATCGACCATAGTGTGATCGGGAATGGGAAACTCTTACAGCCGGGCTTATTGTAATCGTAATTCTGAGCCAGACTGGTCATAAGTATCCTATCTGCAGGACTTGCTGGTGTCTTCGGAGATGGAAGCGTTGGTAAAGTGTCGACACTGTCACTCCTTGGAGATGCAGCTTCTGCCAAGATGGAAGCATCGAGTTCAGCAGTGACATAGTCTGCGGCTGCAGGAATTTCAAGGCCACGGCCGCGAAGGTATCCTTCGACATCATTTGCATCGAAGAATTCTCCTTCGAATCCTGGCAGAGTACATTTCATGTCCTCTTGCATGAACTCCTGTGCCTGGCCAACATTAGGGGAGAATGGACCCATGGAATAGCCAGTCCGAAACTTGGGCATGAGGTCCCCATCGATTTCGTTGTCATGGTTTGGATAGAAAGTTCCTGCTCCACCAATATGAACGAATGGATTGCGCCAGTTCTGAAGTGATTCTTTGTCAGAACTTGCAAGTTTCTTCCTCAATCTTGCAGTGATATTTTCCTTGTTGTCGTACATCAATGTGAGGCCGAAAACTTCCTGGAAGCGCTCCTTTGGTGGGTTCTCAGCTGTAATAAGCTTATATGCTCGTTCAAGAGAGGCCCTCTGAATACGTCGTGCGAATGAAGATTCCCCAAAGGACAGTGTCTTCGGTAGTGGCGGCTGATTCTGAGCGAAGAAGTTTTGAGAGTAATTTTCCATAGGAGGAACATCAACCCGGTATTGTTGAAAATCCATCAAATCAAAGGGGAAGCTTGCATTGTCTTCTGTCGGTCGAGTAATGACTTGAAGATCTCCTGGGCGTGTCCGATGCTCATATGTATGAAGCTGATTATCGAGTGATATTTCCTCGACCGGACTATCCGAATTGGACAATCGACCAATATATCCACCATAAGATGCAACCGGCGGCTCGGACGTCTGTGGGCTTTCTTCCTGCTGCTTTTTCAGTTCTGTTCGGGCGATTTTAGTTCGTCGACCAGAGTCAGAGTCCCCATGCTTTCCACTTTCTTCATGCTGCTCATCTTGACTTCCTTCATCGTGCATGCTCGACTTGGCCAAAGCCAGAAATCTCTCGGTCGTTGACTGGAGTTGTTGGCCGAACTCTGGCTCTCGTTGAAGTAGACCTTGACCCACGGCATAGTCGTAGAGGTTGATGAAAATATTGCTCATCTCCTCATTTGTGCCTTTGAGATCCTGGACCTGCTTCTCCAGCGAGGTGATAGTGGTCTCTTTCCGGTTCCGGTAAGCTCTTTGAGCCATCCGGATCTGAGTCCGTCTCCTCTACACGCAATTAGACGCTGAATGATATAGCTTCACGTGACGGGATAGGAGACAATTGGAGATGAGGTCTTTCAGAGTCTTCAGAAAAAGCAAAAAAGTTCCGTTTTGGGAAACACGTGAAGAGAGTGAAAAAGAGAGTCCAAATTGAAAGAGAGTGGTAAAACTTACATCTGCGGCAGTCTCATCTTTTGTGTCGACTCGTGGTCTTCCTCTGGCTTTCTTTCGAGCCTCTTCGTCCTCGTCGGCATTCTGGGTGTCAATCTTGTGCTTCTTCCTTCGCTTTGCCCCCTTTTCGTAGTCATCACTGTTCGTTCTCATGTCCAGGCCCAGTCTCAATTCTGGTGTATTGGCAATCCCAAATGGGAGTACCTGGTCATGCTGATTTCTTACCCTGGCCCCTTGAGTTGTAATCGACAATCTTCCATCGTCGTAGCTCTCTGCATTCAAGATTCCCAGCGAATGGTTGCCAAAGTTTTGCGACATCTGTGAGGCAACGTGATACCCGGGGTTGAAAGAAAGTGTCTCCATGTTCCGTGATGTGGGTAGGACGTAATTATTTAGTCCACTCCTTGACTGTGACACGTCTAGTCGGTGGGGAAGATGTTGAAGGACGTTGGCGTGTTGATTAGGGGATCCACGGCCATCGGCGGCCTTTGGCAGCTGATCTTGACTAGTTCCAGGATGTTCTGAGCTAGAGGTATTGGATGTGCCGGTATCTGAGGTGTTTCGCATTGCAGCTGCAGCTTGATGAAGAATTGTTAAGGCATAATCATCATTGTGAAAAGAGAACCCGTCCATACTTTTTTTTCAAAGTCTTGGTGAGCTTGGGTTCCTTTTCTTTTCTAGAATCCGGGAGCACGCCAAGCAGGCGGAGAAACCTCACCGTGTGAAATTGATCCCGGTACGAACTGTCATGGAGAATGACCTTGCGCACGCAAATGCAAAGCTTGGTAAGCAGAAACTTGCTTGTGCATCAATCGGTTGTCGTGAAGGCTGAGAGTGCCGGTACGCCTCGGGATGTGGTTTTGAATAGTAATCGCCTGCAGAGGGCGATGAGTAATCTTCCCTCTGGTGGCCGATTGTTCTTCAACACCCGGCTTTTTTGAAGCATAATCTTGGATAACCCCATACGGTCTTCAGAACGCGACAAGAAACAAGATAGTTTTAGATTTTTCGACGACAGTCAGAATAAGTGAGTAACCTTCATTCGGAGCCTTTCGAGGCGGTGGGAGGATCTCAGAAGTTTTTGAGCTTTGAAAGAGAAAATTTTCAGGATCTAGAGAGAAACTGGAGTTGACTCGTGGCATGTAAAATGTTCCAGAAAGGTTGTCCCTTTAAAAACGCCTTAGCCCTGCGTGTTAAGGCGGTTCGATTTCCACCTCTCCGCAGACTCCGCAAAAGTGGCAGGGGTCGCCAAAGAACCTAGACTTTACACGCATTGCCCTCAACAGGTGATTATTCAGACCCCGACTTCAAGACCAATGATCTACCTTGTGTCATACATTAAGAATGAGGTACCAATAGTCATTCTTCGGGGATGTGAAGCCACAGAGCTTATGGTCCAAAGAGAGGCTCAGAACTCTCCTGTAGAACAGTAACGCCGAACCAATTGATAGGCTATGAACCGTTTGCTTAAGAAGCACAGCCTCGTGATAAGATGAGGTGCTTTTCCCCCAGCTGCCTTGCGTCACTTACCGGCCCAGCCCTCCGGGATTCTATGTTCAGTCGGATGTACAGACACTAGAAGGCAAGATACGAGATAGTTCTCCTGTCACAGTCTTGCCGAACCGGCCCAACATTATCATCAGTCCGTTCCTTATTCCTAGACCACTCATACTTTACAAAGTTCCACCAGGTTCCTCTAGTATCAGCATCGCTAACGCCATCCATAATGCATAGACCAAGACCAAGACACCAGGTAAATGGACAATGAAATAAGTAAGAGACCACAAACACAAGACCCGAATAAGACCTCAAGTCAGCTTCCGGCCATAGACTCGCACGAGCCAAACCCGGCCACTGAAAGCAAGATCGAACACGCTGAACACCCCCAAACCGCTATCCTCCGCAATGCTTTTTATGAAAACCGTTGTGTGACCAGTCCTATAGACTGACAATATTTTCCGAAATAGAGACCGGGTATCTTTGCGTCTATTGGAAACCGAAGATGAAAATTCCCCCGCGTGTTTGGTTCGTGAGAGCATGTAATCGGCATTTATTGGTACAGTGGAAGGATACTCCATGCTTTAGAGATTCTGTTGATGTTGAGATTGTGCTTCAACCACATTGTCGGATAGATTGATCAGAAGTTGGGCTAGGCATCGCTTGGTGGCTGCGTCGTCGCGAAGGACCGAGGAGAAGGTAGCATCTCGAAGAGGTTCGGGAAGGCATTGGCGTAAGGCTTCGCGAGCGCGTGCATTGTCACTCAGGCTAAATACAAGGGTCAATTCAGGTACAATAATCCAAGAAGAGTGGCTCTTACCGAAGGAAGCAGCGTACGACGTGCTTGAGAAGTCTTGCCGTTTGTTGCTCCACAAGCTGGGAGACCATGTTGCTCAAAACCGTCCCTACTGCATAAAAGCGCTCATATGTAGCACAAATATAGTTCAATCCATGGTCGTCGAGGAGAATCTTCTGAACGATGAATATGGCAACCGTCTTGCTAAGCTCGGATCCTGTTTCCATGATACGAAGGCACAAAGGAATGATCTCCGTCGTCAGGAGGAAGTTGATAACGTCGGATGAATCGTTCTTGACGAGAGCGCCAATGACACCCAAGGAGGTCAACCGCAGATATTCGAAAGGTCTCGACTTAGAGGTAGTATTGAGGAATGGATAGAGGAAGAGAGGGATATGCGCTGTTGACATTAGATACGATCCACTGATAACGGAAAGATGGGCATACCATTCAAGAAAAGAGCTCGGGTTTCGTTATGAGATGCAACACATTGGAGAAGTGCAAGCGCATTGCAGACACGATTGGAAGCTGCCGCCGTGAGTTGCGAGGGGTTGAGGAGGGTATAGACGGAGATGATCTCTTGGAGAAGCGACGTCATAACACCTTCAATGTATTAGGTTTCCTCAGCCTTCAAGGTTGATGACTATTTGACATACCGTATGAATGCCATAGGATCAAAGCAAGTTCCGGGACTTGTTCGCGCTTCTTGCTGAGCTCCAAAAGGGCTGCCTCCCTTGTATCCTCATTCAGCAGATCCGCAATGAATGCCAGCGTTCTTCGGTTCTCCTCAGTTACATTATCCATCAGAGGTTCCTGACCATGATTCGCAGCAATCGCTGGTGCGGCAGAGTTGTGGCTGGCCGCAATCCGATTATAATGCTGTTGTTGCGCAGCAGAGGCAGCGGCTGCCGCAGCTTGCTGGGCATGTTGATGGTGACTTTGCTGATGCATCCATGCTGGCTCACCGTGAGGATTGAACTGTTGCTGATGGGAGAATACGTGTGCCCCTTGGAGCATCTTGTTCGATCGATGTAACCAACGAGTGGGCTCGCTGGCTAAGTTGATATTGAGTATTGGGTAGAGGGTCGATACGCGGACAATGATGGCGCACAAGCCTAGATCGCAGGTGAAGGCAATCGTATTGCTCCCCACTTGCGGTTAGAAGATGAAGTATCTAAATACTTGCTTTGCTGTGGGTAGACGTTGTTGTACACAGAAGATTGGAGTCGCTTCGAGTAGTAGGTCGGTGAAGCTGCGGGGATTGCTAATTCTTGGCATACACGTGACCGTGCGCCAAAATGGTCCGAGCTCGCAGAGCAGCGACATCGTCAATATCTCATCGTCCCAAAGGACCCCAAAAGACATAAAATACGACTAAAAAGTCGCCCTCAGATAGACGTATACTACAACATACCTTGTTCTCACCCGCGGAATTTGACTTTCGCTTAAAGGAGGTGACCCCTATTTTCACTGAGCAGTGCACATTATATGGGCCACATGTCGAGGAGTGAACCAATCCCTTCTTTGATCATCTCATTCTGAATCCAGCAGGAATTTGTCTGCCAGAGGATGGTCCCTTTGGTGGTCGACTGGGCTTTCCGAACTACATCTCCGACGTGGAAGATACAGCATTCAAACTCCCACTTCACTCCCCTCAATCAAGACATATACCACCAGCTGGTATCAGACTTTATACCCTCTTCATTACAGAGCCAAGTACGGAGAACTCTCCTGGGAGGCACGCCTTCAGGAATGTAGCTCTTTTCCTCCTTTGAAGACCTGACATATTCAGGTGAGACTTGAAAGATTTCTCGACGTTGACGCAGAATTGCCTATTCCGTCAACATCTCCAATTTTGGACAATAGCCCGAGTCATTGGATGCAAAGTTGATCACAAAACATGGATGGATTTCACCCAGATCATATAATCCACACCCATCAGAAATTTGATGTTGGATATATAAACTTTCATTCAGCCTTTGCAAAACGGAAAGGTCGCGTTCTGCTTTCAATTGTTTTTCTCCTTTCAATTGCTTCTCTCCTCTCAATTTTTTTTCTTCTCAATCAATTCACCTTTCGGATTTCACAAATCGAGTAGTATGACAGACAGAAGCAAATTCGTGGTGGTTCTTGAGGCTACTGGCACTCAGTTGCGTCTCCATCGCCAATGTTGTAAAAAGTTTCTAACATGAGACTCAGGGCAATCCCACAGCAAGGGACCTCGTCGAGCACTTCTCTGACCTCTTTCGCGTCCGTGCAGTCACCCGAGACCCCACCAAGGACGCTGCTCGCGAGCTACAGAAGCTCGGGGCCGAAGTCGTGGCAGCAGATTTCGACAATGAGGCCAGCCTAGTAGCTGCATTCGAATGGGCGAATGCAATCTTTGCGATAACCAACTCTTGGGATAAGCTGATCATGATCTTGAAGTTGGGCAAGGAAAGCTCGTCAGCAGGCTTGCGACTGCGCTGCCAAATTTGGAAATTTTTATCTTCAGCAGTCTGCCTGATGGGAGAGAGACAGAGGGTGGTAGAATCCAGAACATTCTGCCACATAATGCGAAAGCTGCCATCAGAGAGGATCTCTAAAGGTATCCTGCTCTCGCCGCGAGGACATCGGAAGTGTACGTTGCGTTCTATTACCAGAACTGGCTGAAGTATCAAGCTGTTTCTGGGCCTCAGAAGGTATGAAAGGCGTAGATGTCCCACCTCCTCTAAAACAACTGCTGGCAATGATATCATGTAGGACGAAGACGGCAACTATCTGCTATCGATGCCATATCCTATCTCGACACGCTTCCCCTGTGCTTGGGCCGATGGCACTGGAGTTGTGATTGACAGCATTCTGAGGAATGGGAACAAATACCATGGCAGAGTACCGAAGAGCCGACAACAGAAGAAACGCTTTCTACTTGGGCCGGAGGCAAGAATTTCAAGTCATGTGCAATCTTTGTGATGAAGACTGACATGCGCCAGTACTGGGTATCGAAGCCCGATTCGAACAAGTATCGCCAGCAGATCACAAGAAGAGAATGACGGATAGTTGCCTTCCAGAGCACCTCGCTGTCTGTGTAACAGAGCTTTCTGAGAACCTCATGTTCGGAGGAAAGACATTATCGGCTGAAAAGCTCGTAACTCGTTCAACCAAGAGACGTATGTTCCGTTCTCAACCCACTTACGAGGCTGCATGCTAATCTGGCAGATCATTCCTCCAGGATACAGCATCAAGCCCTGGCAAGACTATGTCAAGAAAGAAGACTAGTCAGCTTTGCAATGATGCCCGAATACGAAAACAGAATTTGAAATGATGAAATTGTACAGCCATACCAGGGACATTGGAAATCCCTTGAATGAATATTGTAAACACTTATTGATAGGTGGCGAAGCGAGTACGGTCCGTTGAGCAACGTTTCAGCAACAAGCCACCATCCAACTATTGCCTCCTAAATTGGTCACTTGGTGTTTAGTGATCGATACCAGCCGTAGGGTCCCCATGTCGGGCCGGACCCGGAGGCGGTGACTAAGCAGTCCATATACTGAATCGGGCAATTTGTGCACTTAGATATACGGATATACAGGTCCCCTAGGTTGTAGAGGACCCGAGAGCTTGGATGCCGTTGCTCCTGCTTACTACCCTTCGTACAGCACTGCTTTCCCCCTTTTTTGCCTCGCCTCGTCAAGCGGCAACTAAAATTGGCAATGCCGGCAGTATACCGGTAGCAGTGTGCCACAACCGTCGAACCTTTAAGTCTTCTCTTGCAGTATACTACGTGAAGTTCAAGCTGGACAAGTCAATGTTCAACTGCAAATCGATTACTCATATCTATCACGTGAAGGTTTCGCTTTCTGTTTGACTTCATTCCCTCTAACTGTTATTTAAACTCTGTTAATCAGTATTCTTTACTCGACTGCTTTTAAACTATCGTTATGACATCAAGACAATCTCAAAAATCTGGACTGCAGTCCGAAGGCGACACGGAAGACCAATTGGTCTCCAGTCTAAAGTGAGTAAGTGCTTAGGAACAATGTTTATACAATTGGACAACCAGATAAACAGTGCCGTCAAGTACCTTGGTCCTTGGCAGCGCCCACTTCCCTCCCAAGTTTCGTGTCTTGCCCAGTTCTAATGTCTGTCTCTAGTAGTCAAAAAGCATCGCCTCGGGAGAGCAAGGAACCGTTACCCTCCTCGGCCTCAAGTCCGCCTCCACCTCTACAATTCATCACTCTCACGGAAAGACCAGCATCACATAAGAATGACTATTCTTATACTGTCCGTTCTCATGCTATGCAAGCATTCTTACACGAGAAAAAGAATGCCAAGGGAGACAATGTGAAGCAAAAGCGGGGGCCTTCAAAAGATCTGGACCAACAAACACCAAAACAACTGTCCGGCAAATTTAAGCTAGCTTCGTGGACTCGAAAGCCACGCACTAAAAAAGTCAAGGCCCCAGTAGCAAGGGGAGACACGGTCGAGGTCATTCTAGTCAAAGATGAAGATGTTCAAAATGAGGTAGGCAACCATCGCTGCAAGCAACATTTTCAGTCTCCTAACCTTGACCGGACTTCCTGGGTGGGCTACGATGGGTAAGACATCTTGGCCCACGAGCGCCATTCCGGAAAGCGAAAGTAGCCCAACAAATCCAGACAAAGCTAGGAGATTTGAAAGAACTGGCTGCAAGTAGTTAGTCTCATATGCTCACTCATTCCTAGCAGATCCAACCTTCAACACCAGTCCAGACTTACGGAATGAAGCACTTCTCCAGATCACATCTAAATGGTCTCCCAATTTCAATGACAAACACACAGACGTGGGAGCTACTCTACCACTGTATCTCCCCTTTCTCCGTTTACCCTCTACATCTAACATGTTGCGCGGACAACACAGCATTCATTTCCAACGCATTCGCTATCGGTTACGACAACGCTTGGAAACCTTTCAGTATTACTGATCAGGCGCTTCTCCATGCAACGCTATGCCTTGCCGCCCAGCATCAGGACTTGCTCAGGGGAACAGATGACTCGTCGGAGAGTCTGTTTCACAAGGGCGAGGCAATGAGGTTGATGAATAGGAGATTGTTGGAAAAGTGGCACTCTATTAGCGATGCAGATGTTACCTCTGTGGCCCTCTTTGTGATCCTAGAGGTAAATTTCATTCTTCTTTCGTCTCTTGTCTATATCAAAGCCGAGTTCAAGTCGCTGATGCAAACTTAGAGCATCAATGGCACTTTTGAAGCAGCAAACGCACATAGAGTCGGACTGTTGAAGATGACGAGACTTCGAGGTGGAATCTGGAGCTTCGAGACAAACGGTGTTGTTCTGCGAGTTCTTGCTTGGTATGACCCCCTCAGTTTAACCCACATTCGAACCCAACTGACAACATTCAGGTCCGATATCGTGTTCTCGACCCGATTCGGCTTTCCAACAAAATTCCCCTGTCTCTCAGAAGGTATCTCTTCTTTTTTCCAACCTTCACTTGTACTAGAAGATCATTACACACTTGTCTTTCACGATTCAGCCACAACGTCATTTCTCCAAACACTGCGCTACATGTCCTCCACCATCGACCTACCAGATCTCTCCTTTGAAACAAAGAAAAATATCAGCGACAGTCTTTACCGCACCGAATACGAAATCCTTGCATCACCGTACATGTCACAATTTCAATCACTCGAGAACTTCCAAACGAACGAGATACTTGACTCCCCTCCCCCGATGGAGCTTGATATGCACAATCAAACGACGCACGAGATGCTCACAGCTGCATTTCAAATAACCGCGCTCTTGTATCTTCACCTCATGATCCGAGAGCTTCCCAACCCTTCCTTACTTCATCGACGATTACTCTCCCACCTCATCTCAATCGTTAACGAGATATCCATACAACTCTCACTCTCCTCACTATTGCCTCCAATTCCACCTATTGATCTTGACCAAGCGCTCCACAGCTCCCAATCTATCGATACTCCACGATTCAGCCAAGAAGAACTTGACATCTTGCTCTGGATCGTGTTCATCGGCGTTGCAGCATCAAGCGAAAGGGAAAGTAGAATCACATTTGTAATGGCGATGCGTGGTGCTGAGCCGGATGTTTTGTGGAGCGAAATGGAAGATGTTGGTGTTAGGTTAAGGCGTGTGGCTTGGAGAGAGAGTAGATGCGAACGTGTATTGGAGAGTATATGGAGCGAGATGAAGGACAGTGATAATTGGTACTGAAGCAGAATTTGAATTTGTGGTTTGGAAATTGGCGTCAATTTTCAAAGCAGGGTGTAACAGGTATTTCGGTGCATGCTGGTGCCGGATCTTAACTGCTTGATAGACTTGCATTTTATGGAGCTCAAATTTCAGAAATATACTGCCAATTCTGTGATTTCTTCTTTGGTCATAGCTCTAAGGGTCTTATTTCTTTCACTGTACCTCTTTCGTCCAACAATCGCATCCTGTCCGACCAACAATCACAGATCATTAAAATGTTCTCCTTCTTGAATTGTAAAGGCTAGCCTCGATGTCCTCACTTTCACAGAGGAGCTAGGACAAATAGAGCTGTAGCGGCGCGGTAGCGGGATGTAGATGTGTAACGAAAGCTGGCCAATGTCCTATGAAAGTCGGTACATCGTGCAGGAGGACTTCTCTCAACTTCCTCACCTTCAGGAAGGAACTCATAGAGAAACTAAGCCAAAAGCAGGTAAGCCCAAGCCCCAGGACTGACAAGAGAGTTGCTCCGACTTCGGCTATAATTTGAGATGTGCAACAAAAGTCTTTCAATGTCCTATGGAGTTTGGTATGTTCACCCAACAGCAAAGAGCAGCTAGGCTGAAAAGAGGCAAAGGTACGGCATTAGAAAGCCCTGATAGCGGCCGCTGACTGTAGATGCGCAACGAAAGTTTGCCATTGTCCGTCCCATGAATGTGGTACATTCAATGAACGAAATCACTATCTGGCAATTGCTGTATGAAATGAGCGTTTGTACGGTACTGTTGATTGGGAAAAATAGTAAGCAAGATCAAGAAGCAGCAAATGAAACTCTTCGCTAAGAATAGGGGTAAAAGATCCCGATTTCAGATTCATAACGGAAATCCATCAACTTTTCATAATGCTGACCATAGTCTGCTATGAATCCCAAATTGAAAGTATCCGACCCGTTCATCTTGAAGGAAAAGTTTCTAAACAGAATGGAAGGAGCTCTCGAGAGCCAACACATGGTATCGGCTTCTGTCCCGACAACGGAAGGTGGTTCCCGACGGTTGATACTTCCGCTCATCGGGAACCAGACCTTCTTCCGATGCATCAGAAATCGCAAGGCGCGAGCAAGGTAAGTTGTTTTCTTGCCACCTCTAGCAACGTTTGCTTCAATAGGCGAGCATGAAGATAAAAAGAAAGCAAGCACAATTGTGGAAGAAATGCAAGTCTGTCAACTCAACAGACATTCCTATCTATGAAGGCTATCAATTCAACTTTTGCAATCCATCCCACCATGCCCATGAAAATACACCTCCGAACCTCCATCCATGCTCCCCTTCAATTTTCCAATCTCCTCTCTAGATCTCCTCTCCCATCAATCACTCCATCCTAACCACCATTTTCCGGATATCCCCCCTCTTCAACCTCCAACCCCTCAACCACAACATCTAATCCACCATCCAGCACCTCCAAACCCGCCAATACAATCGCCCCCTCCTCTATCAACCTATTCAACTCCACAGCATAAACCCTACTCTCCTTACTCAACACAAACTGCTTCATCTCCACCGTTTCGACCGTCACATTCTCCGGCACTTGCGCCTTGCTACTAATCATCGCTAGTGGGGCGAAGAGACATTTCTGCCCTTCATCTTTCGAGAATGCTTTCAGGCAGAAGTTTGCGGTGTGAGTTGCAACCAGATCAATGGCACGAATGATGTTATCCTCTCCATTCCTTCTGAGTTCGGAAACGATTTCGTCTTCAGTCTTACCATCTCGGACTACCACTATAGCGCCTAGGTTCTCAGCAAGAGATCTCGTCTTCGCAGATGTGACTGCAATAACATCCAACCCACACCTCTTTGCGATCTGGATTGCGAATTGGCCCGTGACTGTTGATCCTCTCCAAATCAAGAGATACTCTTTCTTTTCCTCCACCACAGATGTGAGAGTAGGTTGAGGAGAAGGAGGGGACATAGGAACTTGTAGCCAGCGCCAAAGAGTCATAGCTGCCGTCAAGGCAGCGATGCCGAGACAAGCAGCCGAGTCGAAGGAGAGGTTTGAAGGGAGGTGGAGGACGGTGTGGGAGGGTACTGTGACGAATTGTTGGAAGCAGCCTGCGCGGCGTTCGCGGTAGTATGTGCCTGTAAACTTTCGTTTGCACCCCATTCCTAATCCAAGTCCTGGTCTCGTCTCCAATCCCCAATCTCAGGATCAAAGAAGGAGGAATTGAAAATCACTCACTCGTCCAAACCCTATCCCCAACCTTAAACCCCTCCTCCCCAACAACCTCAACAGCCCCCGCCATCCCCCGTCCAGTAACCCACGGAAACTCGGGCAAACAGAAATTATAATCCACAGTCTTGAAATCAATTGGATTCAACCCCGTCGCCAGATTCCTAGTTACAACTTCCTTCCCATATGCTAACGTCGGAAACTCATAATCGATTAACGCATATGCTCCCTTTGCCGCAACAACTAGGGCACGATTACTCCTCGCAGCTTCATTCCTCGATGGTTCGTTCCAAGGAGGATCTTTCTTTGTGACTGTTTTCTCGTCTTTGGAAAATTCGGGTTCGGAGTCGAATGAGGTGTCGGAGGGGAGGTGGAGTGTTTTGCTTTCGATTTCGTACTGGACGGGGATTACAGGCGTGAGGGTCCCATCACCACTCTCCTTCTTGCCATCTGAATTACAAGGAAGACATCCCAAGAATCCCGACATTGCCACCTTCCTCCGAGTTCCTCTGACCAGATAAGAAAAAAGATAAGAAACACAAAAACATCGTTCGGTATATCAGGCCGTCAATCCCATGGTACTGGGGATATCCAAAACTTATAAATACAACTACACTCTAGCTCACGAATCCACAAACCATAATACAAATCAAGCAAACAAAGGACGACTCATGCAGAAAGAATCTTAGCTACAGGAAAGCCAGCATCGGAATACCCACCCACAAAAAATTCTCCATTTCAGATGCTAGGCGCGAACCTAGGCATTCCGACCGCCCCCATCGGAAACAGAAGTCGACATCCTCGCTTGCGATCAAAGACAAGGGAAGACGGTCCCGAGCGGGAAAAGCTTGCCGTTGCGCTTGCTGACATGGATTGAGGAACCTGACTTCAGATTCTCTGATTGAGAGGCTTGAGCACCTGGTTGATGGGATGGGTCTATTTAGGACCTTGGTATTGGGAGGAACTTTAGTTGGCCCGCGATAGGGCAATGACTTCCTTGTCGAGTTGGAGACCGAAGCGATGGGGTAAGAGTCGGAGGAGGCGGGTCACGTGGATAACTTTCCTA